>LAPY01000680.1:16726-31289 GCA_000970635.1 Eragrostis tef
GGGGAGGGCCCCCCCCCCCCCCCCCCCCCCGATTTTTGCATGCAGCTGTTTGAGGATCCGAAAAAAAATTCGCTTGGCGCTGCGGTAGCGTGTGCATGCCGCCGTTTGACGCTCCGAAAAATTTGCCGCTATTTTTTTCGCTCGCGCGCGGTGTTGTACATCCGCTTATTAACTCAGCGCTGGGAAACCGAACCATCAGGAGCACGCGCGCGTGCCTGCTTCCTCGGGACTGTGCGGCGCCGGGGGAGTAAAACAGTACAAGTTCCACGCACGCGCTGCACAACGACCAGAATTGTGAAAACGTCAAGTTTCGTAGAACGAACAGAAGTCTGAGTATGGGGGGAGTATTCATATGTCATAGTGTTGCCATAAGCATGTGGCATAAGCTTGTCAATAAAAGCAGCAGCCAGTGGTAACATTTGTCTGATGGACATGGCAGTAAAACTGACATTATTTAGCTCAATTACACCCAACAACTTTCATTGGACATGGAAGAACTGTATACATGGACATGGAGTATGCATACATCAAACAGAAGCTAAGGTAACACATGCTCTGTTCTGCATTCTAATCAGCAGCAAGATCACCCGTTCGCTCATCAGCAGTTCAGTGCACATCAGAGCCAATAGCAGAAGAGAGCTCGATAGTTTAGAAAAAACAACAGCAACGTCAGATATTTATGATGGTTTTCGTAGCTCCTGATCGGTCAGAAACGACTCAGGACCACAGCATACCAGCATACTGCTCTATCCATGCAATATGAATATAATGCAAATCTTTTGTTCAACCATACTTCGTTATTGATGTTTTAAATGTCAAATATATATCGACACTCTGAACAAAACTTAGCCATCCTGGTCCTTTGTTCGGTACAAACATTGAAAAGGGAACCCTTCATCTTGCTAGGATAAGCATGAAACATCACTTGCCTGACCACCAACACTTCCTTGGCAGCAGACACACACGGTATCCCTGTGTATCTGTGCATTTGTTCGTGTAAAGCCGGGCATCCCTAGCGGAGCATGTGAAACCAGGCCTTTTAAAGCCATACAAATACTGGCATGTAAAGTTAAGGCTTCATTTTTTGTCACCAACTCCATTAGTGTGAGGATGTGTATTGTGTAGCATGGTCTCCTTTTCCCTTGGGAGTCAGAAGAACACCTTGGACGAGATTCAGAGCCATAATGTGAACGTTTGTCCTTTGCCTGTGCTTTTGCTTAAGCCCAGATGCCAGCTGATATACCACCAACGATGACCTGCACAGAATGTACTCAATCAGGTGACTACAAGCCAGACCAGCAGCATAAGTATTTTACCAAGCCTGTGGTATGTACAATGTACAATAACATCTTTCACAGGAAATATGTTTCGGGGTATTAGACAAACTATTAGATATGATCATATTACTGACAAAAGCAACAACCTAGAGGAAATGTTAAAAGTCCAACATAATCTTTTATTGAAACTGAAGCATATAAGTCAAATACATTGTTCTCGAAATTTAATGCTCACAGAGTAAAACACTATGAAGTCTAATGAATTCATGAATTTAATAAATTATCAGCTTACATACACATTGAAAGGGAAGGAGTTTGAGAAATAGCCGAAACTTCACAAAGCAACCACAAGCTTAAAAACACAGTAGTACCACAGAAACACTGACCACTGGTCTTGTGAGCAGTGGCGAGTCCAGGTTTGAGAATGGGGGTGGGCCGAACATTAGTTGGACTGATGGGGGTGGGCCAGAAAATAAAAAAAGGAAAAAATTCTACTGTTTATAGACGCTACAGTGCTAAAAAATGAGGTTGAGCTGAATCAGGGGGTGGGCCGCGGAGTGCCGTAGAGAAAACTTAGAATCGCCACTGAATCTAAGACACGTGTCGCTTGATTATTTATTTGATTCATTATGGCAAACCGTGCCAAACTCAGATTTTGTTTAGTGGTGGTTATCTATATTCTTTGCCATAGGATGCAGTGACATCTAAGGCTTCAGGGAATTTGTGTGGCAAGTCTTCAGCTTGATATCATAACAATGGATGTCTTGCACCCTCCCTCCGTTTTTCGTATATAACACCTGGTAGCTTAAATTTGGGCTAACGAACCGTAAACCCTCAAAAAAGATCCTAGTTCACTTGGTTGAAGGTGTGGATGTATGACAAGGCCACTTAAACTCATGACATTGATGGGGATTTTGGTGCCTATTTCTTGTTATTAATATTATAAAGGCTCGCCAAATTCCTCCTAGGTTTGTTTAGTTTATGGAGAACCATGGGATAAAAGTCATATGCTGTCTATATTCTTTCACACAGAGTGCACCTGCACATAAGCTGCTGGGAGTATGTGTGGCTAAGCTTCAGCTAGCAATTTAACGTAGGAGCTCTGCTTGTTCATGTTTGTTGCTGTCATCGACCATGCAGAATTTTTTCTTACAGTAAAATTAGCTTTCCCTTTTCCTTCATTGTTGCATTGTTAGATTAGTAGCTGTTATTTAACATCTATAGAGCCTGTGATGACTAATTGCTCTGGTCACCTGGATGATTCTAATAGTTGCAATTGTTGTGCTGCTTATTTCTCTGGTGAAACAAGTTACCATGATTAATTCTGATTCTATGAAGCAATTCTCGACTGTATATCTGTGACCCATTGTGCACCAGCTGTTTTATTTCTGCCATATTAGCTTGTTTACATCTCTCCTTTTCTTTTGTTATAGTTTACAACCAATAATAATTTAGCTGCTTATCATGCTAATTTTTTCCTTATTTATGTGTTCCTATACTTTCCACCTCTAAGGGAGAAGAACAAGGAGGCCTTGGCATGTGCACTTGATCCCAGTACTCAAAACCCAGCAAGCCCAATACAGATGATACAGTTTGGTATCTTACCAGTAGTTCTCATCATGTGACTGGTAATCTTGACCTTCTGACTGATCTTACTCCAATTGATGATCGCTGGATACAAAGCATTTTAGGAATAGGACCAATGATGCAAGCCCTAGCCCGTGGATCAGTTAACTGCAATGGAATCGCGCTCCATGATGTTTGGTTTGTTCCTGACTGCAAAGTGAATGTGGTATCTACGGCCCAGCATCATCAGAAATGGACCATGAGTGCCAATGAGTGTATTTTCATAGATCCTCATGATCAAAGAGTGGTGGGGAAAGCTTCTCCGAGTCCCAGGACTGAAGGGTTGTTCGAGTTTGACTTCATCGATCTCAGCAGGTATACTGTCACAACTTGAATTATGGCAGAATCTTGTTTCAATTCTGAATAATTATAGTGCATTGGTCATTGTTTAAATGTATATACTGATCACCAGAGGTGGCTCTAATCGTTTCTGAACAGAGAACTGCATTTGTTTTCGGTTTTCTAATTGCTATGTAATTAAACTAACACGATCAACATGGTTGCTACAACAATAGTTCTTATATCTTGTTTCATATTCTCCATATGTAAACTCATTATATGAAGATGATGCTAACTTGTTTTCTTGTTATTATGTGATCAGTGGAGCTGTCTGGTACATCGCTTCAAATGTCAGTCAGCACATGACTGGCAATCTGCAACTCCTCACTGACTTCAACACCATCCGACCAAGTCGTACAATACGGACTTTACTCATGGATCACGTGGATCTGCATCCAGGCAAGAAGGGGCCAAACAAGGAGATCACTATAAGCTATATAGTAGCCAGTGAGTAGAACATGTGTTTACTAAAGGTGGTTAATATCCATAAGAGAATCAAGCATTCCCATACATTGAGTTACCACATAGACCCATTGTTTGCACTTTGCACTTCAGATGGAAGTGAAGGGCCTAATGTATTCGCTTAAAAGATCAGAAGGAAGTTTGCTTCCCTGTAGTACAATATCTTAAAAAAAAAAGGAAACATAACAAAAGACGTTAAGAAAGGCACCTCCACATTTATCAATGATAGTTGTGACCTGATCTTGACCGAAAACCTTTGTTTAGGGCTGAGACTTTGAAATAAACCTAGATGAAATAATTTGTATAGAAGCCATGTGTCGCTCTGCCTACATTTGAAAGGATATAGCAACAGTGAGAACTGAGAACGGCAAGACATCACTATGAAATGAAAGGACCCAACAACAAAAACTAAACATGCAAGTAAAAACCTAATTTCCTCTGACCTATACAATGATCAGATATGCAGTTAGAGAGGGTGGTGAAACCAGAATACTGGTGTCGAACTCTGATTCATAATGGGAGTAAGGTAACAAACGTTATGGGCTCACTTTCATTATAATAAGGATTCAAATTCCATATGTAACTATAAATCTTACAAGGTGAAAGGTAACAGGTATATTTCTATCAACTCTGAGTGAGTAGATGCCAGTGTTTTGAAGGAATCGTGTGCAGTATAGAGTAGGTATGTTATGGATAAAGTAAAAAAAAATGTAAAACTCAGGATTTATTGCTTAATCAGCTTTTGATGTATCTACAAAACAACTGACCATACACAAGGTGTTGTCATCAGTGTAAGAAATAACAACCACACAAACTGTAGTACTACTTGTTATTACTTGTTTTTATGTCAGTCTGAAGAAACTTGGGGCGAACAATTTCTGACGATTCTGATTCAAATCACTTGTAAAGTTAACATGATCAAACAAATGCCACGTGCGCGGAACCTGGATCCAGGTTGATTTTTGTCCCTTAAAATACATTTCAGTTACAAACAAACGCATAGAAAAACATTAAAGAAACATGACAGACAGAGATATTTGTGCTAAATTTGACATTATCAAAAGGTTGGTTGGCATGAGATATGATTCAACCATCAGGCTGCTAAGCAGTGACATGAAGTGAAGAAAACCAATATGCATATGCCATTTTCAGTAAAGAAAAAAGTAGAAATTTAGATTGCTTACACAATCTTACCACAAGGACCAACGCCAGCTCAAACGCTATTGATACATAGAACTCATTTCTCTGTATTTTTTGTGGGGAAGAATAGCAGTCTATAACAATATTCAGTCAGTAGTGTATTCGGTATCTATTTAATGTACAAAACATCAGAAGCGGCATAACATTGGTAATCTAAGCGTGATTTTCACAAAACATTGCAGAGCCATCTGAGTGATGCCATGTAAGGTAGCTAGCGAACATATCTGAAAAGATGGGGATGTAATGTAACCTGTAAGTTTAGACAGCTCGGCAGCTAATCAATCTCAATCGGATCAGAGCACCACAGTGATCGGACATGCTCATCCAAAATCTTCATTTGCACGCCACAAAACTGTGAAGACAACCAAACATCAGATTTGAGGACTTTCGAAGCAAGTCGGACATGAGCAACAAACAAAAGAATCACCAACCGCTTAAAAAAAGGAAATAGCGTAGTGAAAATACGAAAACTCCACTTTCATTTCAGTCTTCTAACATAAGTTAAGATTAATTCGACTTGTCTGACAGTTATTAACAAAGATGTGCAGACAAGGACTGCAAAACAAAAGATATAAGAAAAAAAAATCAAAACAGAATGGAATAAGCCGTGATAAAACCTAAATATGAATATAGTTAATGGATCAAGATTCGGGAATGATAGCAGCTAACTTTTCAAAGTGGAAAGTCTGTACACTATGCACAGCCCCTGCACCATAATGTTCCAATCCGAACTTATATACAAAATATAATATGTAGCAGCTAGAAAGGACTACACTTTCTGGAGTTCAAACTTTCCAAAGCTTTCAAGTCATGCGTAATTGGCTTTATGTTACCCCAATATTATCCTCCTTAAATAGGTTATCTAGCAGACGTCACCCAGCAAACCCAACTGCCAACCTATTAAATTACTAACATCGGATGAAATTCAGAATGTATGGGTGTTTATTTATTCATAAAAAGAAAGGTTGACGGGAAACACACGCATGCGTCATGTGGCATGGCTGTGCCACCCTGCTGATAAACAAACTCAAGCATGGACTCGTATACAACTTTATACACTGGTGCAAAGTTGCAAACCGAGTTGAAAGTTTGGAAAAGCACACCGAACAAATTATTAATCGCACAAAATCTAAAGGTAGCTATTCAGAGCTGGCTGTGCAAGTATTCATTATATGACATCTACTTGTGCATCACTTCACAAACTAAAATGAAGAAGACTATATCTGAAAATGGGAAAGAAAACTCGTAGCAGATAAAAAATTTATACATCTGATAAAAAGTACCATGCATGGTAGATACTGGAATGGGCACTGTTGACTGGAAAATAGATGAATTCTGATTGAAATCCTTAAATTAATACCATACCTCTAATCCACTGCTTCATGAATTGCCACAGAAAATAAACAATGTAATCTCAATAGGGGCACAAGAATCACCTCTGCTGTGAATTTTAACTGAATAGTAAATCCTTGGGTCAGTAAAACTTGCAACAGATCCTTCTTCAGTTTTAGATCACATATAAGATGATATTACAATAGAATCAGGAAGAATGGCTGCTTGTTCAATGTAAATTTGAATCTCCCGTATCTAGCACCAAAACGATTAAACGAGGAATAGGTTATACATGACAGGCTGACATTTCAGCAATGAAGCCTCAGAATTATTTCAGAGAAAATAATAACAATGTCTTTGTGAATTTTCAATCACAAATCAACAAGAGCATCATTTGAGTCATCACCTGTGGGAAGCACGCAACACATCTTCTTTAAACAAACTGGATACCCCTCCTCCATGCAGACCTACAAACTGTTACACATCATATTTTGTTTCTGATCCAATCAATCAAATATGTAAAGAAAAATCAAATCATAATGCTACCGAGGAACAAAATCTTTGAAGAAGCCAAACCAAAATTATATACCTAAATCTCAAAGCAAGAAAAAGAAGCTGTCAAAGAAGAACAAGAATAAGTCAAATCAAATATGTCAAAGATGTAAGCTGAAATCCCAAAATCCAGAGACAAAACAAGAACAAGAAGATTCACGCGCCGCAGAAAAATCAAATGAATGAAATCAAGCAGGCTGCCGTCACCTGTTGCCTCCATGGCAGAGGGGCCGCGCCTCAGCCCTACATGGAAGATGTGTGTGGGTGGGGGGCTGCCATCGCACCTACCTGGATGAGTGAAAGGCAGCAACCACACTGGATCCACACACCGCTGGATCGACCTATTCGCTGCCATGGAGAGGAAACAAGGAGAGGCAACCATAGTAGGGAAGCCTTCTCTCCCATCTGCCACAGTTTTTGCAGCCATCCTCCTACCAAAGCATGGGCACCAGATGAGGCGCGTGAGGAGCGCCAATGAGAGACCAACGCGTGGCTGCCTCATACATGGTCCACTTTGTTACTGCAACAGGAAAAAAACCCAACACATGCACACGCCTGCGATTTACATCTGCCGGTGAAAAATTAACGGGAAGACGTGTCCGCGGATGTCACGACAAATCTGGTTCAAAAAATGCTAAAATGTTGCCCTTGCGATAATAATTTAAAAACGGAGGGGGTATATATCTTCAACCATAACAGCACAGGTAAATGCATGATGGTGTGTTATGTTTCTAAAACTGTTATAAGGCCAAAGTAGTCCAACAGTCATCAGATCAAAATAGCAAACTAAAGTCTCTATCTTGAGAGTTCAGAAGAGAAGCTTAAGAAAGTAATTAGTTCCCAGACATAGCAAAACTGCAAAGGGATTAATTCCCAACCTGGGAGTAGATTGGGGTGCCAGGTGGGGATAAACCCAATCCACCCTTGTGTCATTTCTCCAAACAAGACAAACACAAGAAGGACCCAATCAAGATTAGTAGCTACATAGATCTTGGAAACCTTTTCACAAAGCCAACCTGACAGCCTTGCCAGGCAGGGTTACAGTTTGTGACCTTATGACACAAAACCAACACTAAGGTGGCCGCTGTGTAACCCATAAAGTACAAATCCAGCATAGAATATATAACTGATAATAACTAAAAAAAATGGCATGTTGATAACTCGGAACTGAGGGAATAAAGAATCATATTCATAATCTAGAACTGAGGGAGTGCAGAATTACAGAATTGAGCAGTTGCGGAATTACAATAACAATAAAGATGCTAAGGGCAGCGACTACATCAATAGGACTCTAGACATAATCACATATCAGTGGACTTCACTTGCTATTGCTCCCCGAAGCCAGTCCTAGGGCATATCAAATACGTCGAAGCATTTGTTCTATCAACTCGTTGGTGGTTGCAGTTTGCTGAAAAAGTTTCAATAAAATATAAGTGATGAGCAACTATAGTTAACTTAACACAAAGAACAATAACTCACATGAGGTGACTTCCTCAGCCACTTCTTCAACCAACAATTGACAGTTAGACTCAATCGAGCAACCATAATATCACTCGGTGATTGAAAATTTGCATAGTGTACTCCAATGACACCATCACCCACCAGCAGAGGAGATCCTGAGGTACCTTGTTTTGAACTACTGGCATAAACAACATCCTCACGCCCCCTTCGGCCACTCTGCTGAAGTGGTGTCCTTTAAAATGAATAAATGATATAATATATTAGTTTAGTTACTGTGCACATTGATATCAGCTAAATAAACGAACCACGAAAAGAGAACTTACGTCACTGTTCCTCGGGTTACTGAAGGATCCAAATTAAAGAAATCAGAGACAGGGAAATTGATGTACCCAATTTTAATGACAACAGTCTCGGGAGCTATATCTGAAACATCACGAAACTGCAACGGTACAACTTCTTCAACCACATCATATACTTGAATAATGGCAAGGTCAACACCTTCATCGTCGTGCATATTTGTCACTCTGTGTTCCTTTGGATCCCCAGCTAGTCTAAATTTTAGGATATGACCATGGGGAAGGTCACGGTTGTTTGCCACGTGACAGCATGTCATCACAAGGCAACTTATGCCTTTTTTACCAATGACAAAACCTGTGCCATGGCCAAGGGCCTCACCAGCAGCTGATCTAATTACTATTAGAACCACACTCTTACGATGCTTGTGAAATGTATCCTGAACCAATTTCTGGATATCCATGGCCAACAGTAACCTGTACAGCATGCAAGAAATTGAAGTCAGCAATGAACATTTGAGCTACAACACAAGGAAGCATTTAACAGCACGGTCTGCAACAAGCGAAAAAACAAACTGTCGCAGTAGTGGAAATAACAAAGGTAGAGCTAATTCCAAGAAATCGATGTGCTTGGATCCCTCTTGGCCTCCTCTCAGTCTCACTCTGGGATCCGCTCCATCTCTATCTTTACACTTCCAGGCCTTCCTTCTCTCTAAAAGATGCGAACATCAAAGTTCAGCCAGCAAGATTGAGCATCCAGTAGAGTTTGGCGTGGTGCTCAATTTGCTAGAGAGTGCATTCAACATGTTTATACGACCCTCCCCCGACGAGGAGGCCGGAAGTGGGGCCAGGAGGCCTGCAGGAGCACCCGACTGCAGCGGCCCCACGATCCATATCAGGAGCGTCGATCCTAAGCACCTTGCCCCTAACGCCGCGGAGCCGGCCGTGTTTCCTGTGCTTGCAGCCGCGGATGTGCCTATCCAGGGATCCCAGCTCCCAGCGCCGTAGACAGCCGCGCCGGTAGTGAGGCTTATGGGAGGAGGCAAGTAGGGCTCCCGGAAAAGGGGCGGCGACGGCTGTTTCCAGGCGGGATGAAAAGGAAGGCGGGTGTTGGGGAGGCAACCGACGGCGGAGCAGGGCGCTGGGGTTACGAGGGCATGGCGGCGATGGTGGGGAAAGATGCGGGTTTAGGGGTCGTCGTTGCGGAAGCGGAGAGGGTGCGGAGTGGAAGGGAGAGAGGTTGACGTGGCTCCGGCGGTTGTGCGGCGGCACATAGTCTAACCGGCAGAGAAAGGGTGCCTTACCTCGGGTGTCGGTGTCGCGGATGGTGGCCGCCGGCCGGTGGTGTCGGTCCCGTGCGTCGACGTCGATTGGTCGGTCCCGACTATCTCCTATTGGCGTCAACAGATTGGGGCGTTCGGCAAACCGAGCTGGTGCTGGCACAACAATCCTAAAAGGCCCATGCTCGGGGGACGACTAATCACCAGTTCGTTTTCTTTAGATCTAAATTTTAAAAGGCTTTAAATAAAAAAAATTATTATTAAATAAAATCTAATGACAAAATCTTTTTACAGATGGATACATCTTTACGAGACGAATCTAATGAGTCGACAGTAATACTACAGTAACCATCGTCTAATTACAGTTTAACTACCTTCGTTAGATTCGTCTTGCGAATTAGACCAGAGGTTTTGCAGTTAGTTTTGTAATTAAACGACCCTTTTAAATTTTAGATCCTGTGAAACGAACACCCCTTAAGTTTTTCAAAAGTGGGACGACTAAGTTTTTTAAAAGTTTTTTTTTATCACCGAGTGAACAGGTACTGAAGCAACAGTAAAAAATTTGCCATTGAGATGGCATGCTCTGTGATATTGATCATCCTTTCAAGCTTTGAGAATTCTTCATCGCCTCCTTTTAGGTACTGAATGAACAGTAAGGGGTAGACTGCTTAGGCTGTTCCATTAAGGAAAAAATAAGCGTGATACTGTCATGTAGCAAAACTGAGTCTTTGGTACATACTGAAGAAAAAGGAGCAAAACAGGGGCAGACATGCTAAGCCGAATCACAAGTGAGATGTTCGGTGCCAGAAAAGAATGGGACCCACTGATGAAAAGAATATCATGATAAGGTGATAGTTGAAGAGAAGACCAAAGGTCCAAGTGATAATGGCAAGGTTTTAGTAGTTAATAGGAAAAGTGGTCTATGTCAGTATAATAGTAACAGTAGTTAATTCCATACTATAGAAGCATCAGCTACAACATATAGACTACACCATAAATCACAAAACCATTATACTACATTGCGCACACCACCAGCATGCATATGACAGATCAACAGCTCAAGTGCATGATCAAAGATTTCCTAGTCTTTGCAAACAGGATCTCAAAATACAGCAGATGCCAAACATAGGGTGCATTATACCAATCCGGAGACATAATCCTACCTGATCTATCTCAAGGTTAGTAAGACAGAAAATAGTGTCTTAAGAGTAACTTCTAGAAGAAAACTTGGGGGCAGGATAGAAGGACTATCATCAGATCGATTAGAAGAGAGGTTCCCTTGCCCTTCTTGTTTCCACCGATTTCAAAGTTCTTGCACCTCTGGAAATTCCAACGGATGTGTTAGATGCCTCAGAACACCCTATACAGGCTAAGCACAAAAATGGAGGAAACGAGAAGCAAAAGTACCTTGATGGAGTGCTGAGAGTAGTGCTTGCCGCTTTGGCACTGCATCTTAAGCACAATCTTCTTTGTAGGCCTGAAATCCGAGTACCAGAGGTAATCAAAAGCCCAATGTGTAAGATTCTGGAAGCTGCATGCAGCTACCATGGAAATGTGCAAGCAAGAATATAGAGAGAAATCACAATCAAACCTTCTTGTGGAAAACAGGTTTTGTCTGCCCTCTCTATGCTGACTGCTTGCAGTCATAATGACACTTTCCCAGAGGCTATCCTTTCCTTCAAAAATAATGTACCTGCAGAAGAGCAAAATGGATGTTGGTACATCAGGATTAAGGAATCCTCAATGAGACGAAAATTTGTCAAATAAAATTGCTATGTCACAGGCAGCACCTGCATCCGTGTCCCCCCGCCCCCTCCCCCTCCCTCCTCTTATTTCCTTGTCCAGTTCCACCACTGATGGTGAAGCAATAGAAAAAATATTTTACTCATGAGCTATACAAGATATGTCTCATATTGGAAAGAAAACACTAGGGCCAAAGGTATTTATAGATGCAGGTAAAGGATAGATGATTCTGAATATTAAGACCGCATATCTTTTGTCGCGTGATACATCAAACAAGACAGTTTGAAGATACTAGCAAACAACCGCAAAATGAAAAATTACAGTGACTATCATGATTAACTTCCATCAGTGTAATCAAAATCTTGTTCCTTCCATACAAACAAATAAATCAAGCAATCATCTGAAGCCAGTCTAATCAGTAAAACAAAGCAAATCGTAGAAAAAAGATCTCTGATGGTATATTTACAACACATTAAGTGCATTACTCTATTTGTATTTCCAATCATTCGTTTTGGTTGGCAGTTCCGGAATGCTGCATTTTTTTTAGCAGAGAGTATAAATTTGACATAACAACTAGCCCTGCTGAGTTTGTTTATGACGAAACAGCAGTTCAACAGAGAAAAAACTGAAGATCACGCATAATATATGTAACCAACTAAAAAAACAGAGTTCTTAGCATAGATCAGTTTTGTTTTCATGGTTCTGTTAATCCCTTATCTTTGCACTAAATAAAAGAAAAAGGACTCAGTAATTGACTAAATACATCATCATTCAAGTTTTGATAAGGTTCAAGAGTCCAGGTGACAGGATGTTATTGTTCGATGCATGACATGTAAGCACTAATTCCTGTTGACCAAAAAACGCATTCATCAGAACTAGCTGAGTGGTCAAGATTACTTGTGCATTAACTGCTATAACTGCTAACCAGCTCCCTACGCAAACATTGGTCAATCACTCATAGGCTACAACAGCGCGAGATGCAAAATTCACCAGCCGAACCGCCCAAATCTAGAACAGCTTTAAGAGTGAACCACTGCTTTAAACCAGACCTACTCTCCTCTACCAACCAATCATATAAGAACCGCCTTCTGTGACACCCCGTGTCACTGAAGCCAGCCAACACACACCTTAGGAACTGAACAACAACTCAAACCAAATCAAGCCCCAAAAATTTGAAATCAAATTCAAACAAGTGCCAAACCTATGCTCGTGAAGGAACTCAAAATTTTCTGTAACAACTTGCCCCAACCAAAAATCCTGGAGATAGCCCATCTCGGATGAGAATTTTGGAGACTTTGTGGTGATTTTTGAAATTCTTTCCAATGCTCAAATAAATCCCCAAAGTTCCCAAAGTGACCAACTTTGACCAACTGCCATTTGAATTCCATTGCGAATTGAGATGTGCATGTTATGTCACTAGATTCTTCATCTTTCCACCTTTCATTCAAGACCAGTTTCGTAATTTTCAGAGCTTGTTTGCTAGTTCAAATCGGGTGCTCATAATTGGGGAAAACTCTGGTTTGAATAATTCGGAAAAAAATCGAAAGATGCTTGGGGCCCACCTGTCAGCGACTGAACGGCTCGCTCGCCCGACGCCGCGCGCCGCGTGGACGCCGGCGTACGGAGCCTCGCCGCGGCGCCCGAGCCCCCCCTGTACGAACGGCGTTTCCTCTGCTTTGTCCCCACCTCACTCCCGAGCTCGCAAACCCTAGCCGCCGCCATTGCCACCTGCGGAGCTCGAGCTTCGCCGCCGAGCCGTCTTAGGGCCTTGCCGCAAGAGCTGTCGCGCGAGCACTTGCACAAGGCTCTCTTTCTTCCTCCGCGCTCCGAGCGGGCGAATCAACGAGTTCTTCGCCGGGGCCGACGGTGGAGTCCTTGGACCTCGTCGCCGATTCCGCCGTCTACGGTGAGAGATCTTCCGATTGCTCGCGTCTAGAGGCAGCCAACCTCGTCACTAACCCATTTGACCCAACTTCTCCATCACTCTTGCAGCCAGGTCGTCAGGATTAACTTTTCCCCATCCGCCGCCGTCGAGCCGCCACGGGCATGCCTCCGGTGAACGCTGCCCGCCGAAGCTCCCCGTCATCGACCGTGTCCTCGTCGAGCATCTCCTCATCGCAGTGAAGCTCGTCGACCAGCTTCTGTTCGTCCCCGGCCTTGCATCCGTCCTCGCGACATCGCTGGCCATCTGCCACCACTCTTCCTCGCCGCCGGCTGTGCTCCGGTCACACCCTTTCGAGGTCGTACACCTAGGTGAGCCCTCCACCTCGCGTTGTTCCTCCCGGACCTCACCATTCAGCCAGCTGCTGCCGGAAAGCCAAGTCCGGCGAGCTGCGCCGCCTTCCTCCGGTGAAGCTCCGGCCAGCACAACGTGGCCACTGGACGTCAGATCCGGTACGGCTACACGGCATCCCGTGTGGCCAACCGTGTGGCCCACGGTGTGCCTTGCACCCAAGTGGCCAGATCCGGTGCTGTCAGCCTCGATCCAGTGCGGCCAGGATCTTGTGGCCAGCCGTGTGGCCTAGATCTGATTGGCCCGCGTCAATTTCAATTCATTTCTGAATTTGTTTAAATTCCTAGAAATTGCCTGAAACTTGTAAAATACATAATAAATTGAATACACCTTCGAAAAATGTGAAACCAATTTTTTTCACTTCCTTTTTATCAGATCTATCCAATTCCAGTATCAAATAACCAAAATTTTATTCTCTGTTTCCTGTATAAATCAATTTGAGCAGATCTTGTTTAATTTATATTTATTTTTCTGTTACTCAATAAATCATGAAATTTTGCAATTTCTGTTAAGCCACTATTAACACACTTACAAAACATTTTTATACTGTCATATAATGTATAATTATTTACTTATGATTTAAATCGTGTTCTGCCATGTTTAAATCATGATAAATAATTCAGAAGGCAATAAATCGTCAAACTTTACAATAAAGCACTTTCAGTGGTATTGATCCTTAGAAAAATGCCACTGGACCAAAGATAA
>LAPY01000680.1:131997-147407 GCA_000970635.1 Eragrostis tef
ATGGCCCGGGCGGGCCACGCTCACGGCCGCCACGTCCTCTCTCCTCAGGTAGTCTCTTCGATTCTACTCTCCTACACTACGCTCGAGGAGGAATCGTGTCCGGTCCAGTCTAATCCAACGCGTGCTTCTCTATCTCGTTACAGGCGCTCCGCCTTGCTGCGGCCGCACGGTCTCCGGATCCCTCGCCGCTTCCCTCCCCAGAGGTGGCTACTTGTGCCCGTGCTCTTGTTGTTTTGTTTTAGGAATTGGAGCTATTTGTGTTGTGAGGCATGGCAGTTTGATTTTGTAACACTCTGAAATTTGAGTGGTTGGGGCATTCTATCTGCTGCATTTTACCTTCTTGTTGATTACAACCGGAAGGATTTATCATTGCACTATTTGATTGCCGATATTTCTTGTGAAGGCTGTGAGATTCTAGAATAGCTTATATGACAATCGTGGTTAGAGTGTGTTTAATTGTTTTTTTCGAGGAAAAGAGCTGTTAATCGTTAACATTGGATGCCAGCTTAAACCCTCAGACTTCTAGAGTATACTAGAGCAGCTCCCTCATACTGAGAAATGGACAGTGCAAGGGGCATATGTGTGTTTGAAGCTGCTTCCTTATTTAGCAACAAATGATGAATGGACCAGAATTTGTGTACTTTACCAAGAAAAGCATAGTGAATATGCATCCCTTTTATAAACTTTGCACTGAATGTATCATAAGGAAACATCCAAGTTCATAGGAAATTGACATGAACATGATTGGAAGTTGAGAGTGGTTTCTCAGATACGTTGCAAGTACCCCAAGTGTTTGTCTTCCATTATTGAATTACATAATTGGTAGTAAAGTGCAAGGAGGAAAGATTCATAACCTAGTGTTACCTGGTCCAGGTTGGCTTCCTGAAAATGGTCACTGTGTCACAGTTACACAGGCACAAATCTGTCTTTGGAAATTAATTGAATTCAAAATTCAGCTAGGTCCTAGGCATGAACTGGTCTAATTTTTGTCACTAATCAACTAATTTGTCTGATTACAGCTTCTTTGGTCTTTAGAACCTTAAGCCTTTGACGCCTATGTTTCCTACCTATTAAAGTAGTGTTGATTTCTGATACACTTCCTTGATACTCTAGATTTGTGCGCCACATCGCTTCATCAACAAATGAAGAAGCTGCTGCCAAAGCGGCTGCAGCCACTGCTGATACTGGAGGACCAACCATGTAGATCTCAACCACCTGCTTGCTTTACAGTTCAATTTATATTAAGTTTTGTGGCTCTGAACAATCATACTTTTGTTTTTATTTTGTCAGTTTCGACAAGATCATTGCAAAGGAAATTCCTTCAAGCATTGTCTATGAAGATGAGAAAGTCTTGGCATTTAGAGATATTAACCCGCAAGCCCCTGTGCACGTTCTGGTCATCCCGAAAGTGAGAGATGGGCTAACTGGACTAGACAAGGTATGCGATATTGCTCCTTTTGTGTATGCAAAAGGAGTTCAACCTGTAAAATGTTATGTCTCACCACAGCATACTTTGTTCTTAGGCTGAGCCAAGGCATGCTGAAATTCTCGGTCAGCTTCTTTATGCTGCAAAAGTAGTGGCTGAGAAGGAAGGTTTAGCAGATGGGTACCGTGTTGTCATAAACAATGGAGCTGAAGGATGTAAGGAAGCTTGTACTACAGTTTTATCCCTACAATTGTCTTTGTTTCTTCCATCAGAGTATTTTTATTTCATTCTAACGCTGTATCCTTCACCTATCCACAGGTCAATCTGTTTATCATTTGCACTTGCATGTACTCGGTGGAAGGCAGATGAAGTGGCCTCCTGGTTAAAACATGTTTCCTTGCTTTTTGTATGTATTGCCTGTTTCTGAATTTACTGGTAGTCTGACGCTGTTACAAAAAGAGAGACCAGTGATGTACTGCTATAGTGCTATCTGCACCTGTTATACACTTCTTTAAAAAATATCCGTGTGATCACTAAATTTTGCAGCCTTTTGCTAAAAATAAAGAGTAAATTTTTGCATGATCTGTCCAGGTTTTATATAGGGAACCACTCTTGTGCATAATCTGATAGACGTATGCACAGAATGCATCTTCCTGAAGATTGTTTGAAAACGATAAATGCTGAGGCTGATTGCTCATTCTTGTATTTTGGGAGACCAAATAATATAATTTTCTACACCTGTACAAACATTCGGAGCACCAGAAGTAACCTCATTTCACAAGACCAAGAAGTGTTATGTTCTGTTAATTGATCACCTAGATTCCTGTGCTAGAAAACTGATAATATGATTCATCAAATCCATAGTTAAGTTTGTATGCTTGTTGAAAGAATTCGGGAAGAACAGTAACTGGCACTGCGCAATCCTTTCTTATTCTAAACAAAGTAAAGGTGTTATCAGGTGGTTAGGCCATCATTATCACTCTAATGGAATTATTGCATACCAAACACCAAATTTCCAGTCAAGCACAGCTCATCTGTGTTGTCAACGTACGTCTTCTCTATCAATTCCATGTCTCCAGCTGAAATACTAGCATGTCCATCCGGAAGAGGGGTGCACAGATGGCGCCAATCCTGAGATACCAAGGATAGGCCACGGAGACCATATGAGTACGTACAGATTCAGAAGGAAGACAGTGCCAAGGGCAAAACGGCAGCTTCACGAGGGCTGGTCTCACGAGGGACCATGCTCTCGTCTGTGAGTTTTAACAACCACCGTGCATGGCTCGTGCAGGTGTGCTCTGGTTTCGTCTCGCTCTCGCCTCACCACCCCTTCGCCTCCCAGACAGATTTGCTTCACACATGCCAGAATTATCTCTGATCTTCCTTCCTGCTTAATTCGCTGCTAGTTCTAGGCGCCTCAATCTGGAAGAGGATTTTGCTGGTGTGAGAGGCTGAAGCTGCCAGCATGATCTGGCTGCTCAACGCCGGCCTTCTGTTTTATGAAGTGCTTGCCGTTGCTTTCACCAGGTCATGTGGCAGCTTCAGTCTCTCGCAACCAGCAAAGCATCTCGTGGAGGCCGCCAATAAACTTCTTTATCGGTTTGTGCTCGTTTGATTTTAAAGCATCGGTGGCTGTTTGAAACTTTGGATTCATTTTTTTCATAGGAATGTTTCAGGATCCAAACAAAACATGTTAACTGATCCTCATTACTTTCCGATGGCCACCGTTCATCCAAAGCCCCATTATGCATGGAAACCGTTCATCCAAAGCCCCATTATGCATGGAAAGAATGCCGGTATGTTCCCGGTTTCTCATAAAATTTCATTGAATTAGCTATGTGGTAGTGTGTGTGTGCGCGCGCGCGTTAGCTTGTAGGTTTCTTATCAAGGCAATCAGGATAAGCTGACAAGCTGTGTGCTGCATGTTTCGATTGAAGCTTTTTTTTTTCCAGTTCTACTCTTAAACAAAACTCTGCTTACATTTTTGTTCATTTCCTTTACCCTATCAATTGCCCTTTCTGCGTTATTCAGTAATTAGTATATTTGCCTCCAACTTTGCTGTGGTGGATACGATTTATAACAGAAGTCACTGAAGGTAATGATTACCATAGGAACACCAACAGATACTACTGTAAAGAGGCTTCAACTATACAACACACAACCATGCCAAGTCTGTTGTTGGTTCCGGGCACATCTTACCCCATGCAAGTCACCTTTATTCACCCCTCAGCTAGCAAAACTCTGACGAGAAGCCTCTATTTCAAAAGTCTTGCACAGCATGCAAGGCTTGCATTCTTACACTAGTGCAGTACCATCCTATGCGTCGTCCAGAGCAAGGACACCAGGGAGGGTCTTGCCTTCCAAGAGCTCCAAGCTCGCACCACCACCGGTCGAGATGTGGCTCATCTTGTCTGCCAAACCAGCCTTCTCGACAGCAGCGACAGAGTCGCCTCCTCCAATGATGGTTGTGACGCCTTTAGCAGTAAGTTCAGCCAACTTCTTGGCAATCGCCTGAACAAAAGAGTCTTTAGACATAGAACATAAAGACATTCAATAACTACATATTCAAGAAATAACTCACATCAGTGCCAGCTGCAAACTTCTCAAACTCGAAGACTCCCATAGGCCCGTTCCAGATGACAGTCTTGGTAGTGTCCAAAGTTTCGCTGAAACTCTTGATGGAGTCGGGACCAATATCAAGGCCCATCCAACCATCAGGGATAGAAGATGCAGGAACAATCTGCAAATGATGTCAGGGCCAGCATGAGTACAAGGTAACTGGCGTAGAACTCTATTTTACTTTCAAACTTTGTATAGAAGCGTGTTGCTAATTTTGCATCAATCAACCAAGCACTTCGCATTGACAAGATATTTGACCGAGGATGACTATCTAGCATCACCAAGGTGTGAACTATGCGATTTATTAACACAAAACAATGTTCCTGCAGGTCCTGCATTATGTTACTACAGATAAAAAAGACACTATACGTAGCTCCCATGATACTGGCAATAAAGTTTCTGAAGGAACATTTTTATGTGGATGAACATACCTTGCTCTCAGCATCCGCGGCAAACTTGTCAGCCACTACAACGTCAGTGGGAAATAAGAGAGAGACTCCCTTCGACTTGGCTTTTTCAATAAGTGAGGTTGCCAGTTCAAGCTTGTCTTCCTCCACAAGAGATTTTCCAACAGCATAACCCTTAGCCTTGTAAAATGTGAAGATCATACCACCACCAAGGATGAGGATGTCAACCTTCGCCAAAAGAGATTCGATCACCCCAATCTTAGTTGACACCTTAGAGCCACCAACAATTGCAGCAAATGGCTTCTTTGGGTTGGCAACAGCACCGACTAGATAGTCCAGTTCCTGCAATGGTGAGAACTATTAGTCAAAAAAAAAAGAAGAGAAAATAAGTAATGTGAACTTCTCCATGGAATCAAATTGGATTAGTTAACAGGCAACTGTAGTAGTCACTGTAAAGCCATTTTGAGCTTGCAATTTGGAAAAAGAAAACAGTACTCTGTATTTCACAATAGAGTATGTAAAGATATCGAAGACATTTTATAAGCCATCATATGTGTCAACATAGGTAGCAGCATGACCCGACTAATAGTAAATAGAATTCAGCAATACCTTTTGCATAAGGAAGCCAGCAACAGCAGGCCTCAAATACTTGGTAACTCCCTCTGTCGAAGCGTGGGCTCTGTGTGCGGAGCCAAATGCATCATTTACATAGAGGTCAGCAACTGAGGCCAGCTTCTTGGCAAACTCAGGGTCGTTCTTCTCCTCCTCCTTGTGGAACCTAACATTTTCTAGAAGCAGAACACCACCATTTGGCAAAGAAGCTGCCAATTTCTCGACTTCCTCGCCGATGCAGTCATTGGCCATCACAACCTTTCATTTTGTATTAGATACTATTAATTTCAATGTTTCATACTGTGTAAAAAAAGGTGAAATCTTTTGCTAACATACTTGTGCTCCCAGGAGTTCAGTCAACCGTGGGACAAGAGGCTTCAAGCTGTACTTGGGATCGACACCTTTTGGACGGCCCTGAAACGACAACAGATGCTTAGAAGACAGAAATAATCAAGCATATGCATAAATAGGGGGAGGACATTCTTCCAGTAATAAAATATGATTTAAATTTTAATGTCATTCTGCAATTGAAAAATTCAGATTGACTTGGCATAAGAATTTAAAGTCACATCAGGTTGCTGAATGCTAACGAGTCATTAGTTTGACACCAGTAACCTTTGGGTTTTGGCTAGGTTTATTGCAAATTTTCTGGGATCCAATCTAACAGTTTCATGGTTGCTAAGCCCTAGCAAAGCATTTGATAACCATTTTTAACGTATAAAACAACATCAGAGCCTTTTATCGTGTCGTCCACGAAAATTGCTCGCAAGGTTGAGGAGTCACACTACTGGAATTGTCAAACAAAAATACCAGAACAAGAAAGTCACAGATATAGCTTTTCACGTGGTCACTTAAAATTCAGGAGCAAATGGGCTCTAGCAGATAATACATGACGCAAGATACAGCTAGATCCAAGAAAAATATGGAGTTCATGCACTGGGATCAACCAAAAACTTCCTTCAGTTCTGGAAAATACATCACTAAGATTGTTAACAGCAATAAACTAAAATTTGAATTAACTACCTTTCTACTGAAATACAACTAATCACTATGTATAAAGTGTAAAAGTGAAGTGCCATTAGTAGTCTGTAATAAAGTGTAAATTTCAGTGTAAGCTACCCATGATACTTATTACACTTACACAGCACAAGACTAACAGTACTACAACTCCAATCGAATGTTCAAACACAAGTCTAAAAAAAACATCCTAGAAGTCAAAGATCAAGAAACCGCGGCTCACCAGATGGCTGGTCAGGATGACCTTGGCGCCCTTCTCTAACAGGAACTTGATAGTGGGCACGGACGCACGGATGCGGTTATCATCAGTGATTTTCTGGTTGTTGTCCAGCGGCACGTTGAGATCGGCGCGAACGAACACCTTCTTCCCCTTCAGATCGGCCTCTGTCAGGGTGCCGACGCTCCTCTTGGTCGCCATTCTCCCTAAACCCTGCACCAAATCCGACGCCGAGAGTCACAAAATGATCAGCGCATGGAGCAGGGCATCAAACAATTGTTCAGATCAGGAGGAGGATAAACCTACTAGGAGAAAATTGATGGAATTCTTGGAAGGCGATTTGGGTGCGAGGCAGGAAGAACAGAGAGCAGCTTTGGGAGGAATTGAACTGAGGAAGCCACGGGAAGGTGCTAAACTTTCTATATAGCGTTGCGGAAGACAGGAAGAGTCTTTTGAACTGGGCCCCAAATCTATGACACTGACAAGTGGGTCTGAAACTACGTATGTTCCGCTTGTCAGTAGCTTCAGAGTTTGGGAAGGGGCCAGCGCATGCGGGGTTCATGGGTGCGGCGCCGTGGGTTTGGACACGCGGCGGACCTGGTGCGCCTACGGAAAAGCTTCTGGAATGTGATGCGTGGCTTTGACGTGTTTGTGGTTGTTTCGAGCCCGACCTCATGTGAATTTTAGCTTTGGCATATCCTGTGGTGCAGGAAGCCACCTCGAAATTTTTATTTTACACTTGGCATGTTTAATTAATAGCATGGTAAAGCCATTTTGTGTGATGATTGTTGCGACATTTTCCTTTTCAACTTGTCGTCTGGGGTAGGTCATACATGTTTTTGCATTGAAACATTATAGTCATTCAGGGCGCACAAGAATTTTCGAGCTGTTATCACGTTGTTTATGTAATCTATGGTGGTCTAGAGAACTGCGGTGGCGCCAAAGGTGTGGCCTTATATTTCAGGGCCACATTCGCCATAGGAAAACATGAAGAAAAATAGTTGTGAAATGGATTCCATGACTGCGCGGCAGCACAGGTAGGGAAGTAAAGCTGATCGATTTCACAGTTTTTTTTTATTTAGAACTGAACCTTTTCTAGATTAGTTATAGATGAAGCACAGAGGATTTCATAGTTTTGTTGGCTTGTGAAGTGGGTCATAGTTATGTTGGCTAAATTTATTATTAATACTACTGTCTTATCTTCTTTTACCAATTATATATCTATATTGAAGTGTTTTGTAGAATAAAGAAGATGGAGATTGGTGGCTACACTTTAGGTATGACATAAACAATTTGAGCGCAGTTGGATTCCGGCCAAAAAATCTATTTACCCGTTGGAGTTCATAACTTGGGTGGTATCATAATGAGTTCTCGTGGTCCCGCGATGGCAATGCCCATGGCCTAGAAAGAACTCAGCAAGTTTTCAAAATGTACGGCTTGTTGATACTAATGGCCAAAAATATGCGCCGCTTGTCTGGACTCTTTGTTTTGATGCAATCAACTAGAAACGTTATCAAGCCAACATATTTCTAGATATGTTCTACTATTCCAGGTGGTTGCGTTGATTAGCATTCTCCTGTGTTTGGATTATCAATAGCTTCTTATATGAAATATAAATTTCGACCTTCAAAAAAAAAATTCCTTTCTATTGAGGAACGTGTGCATCGTTACCTTTGGTATAGGGCTAGTGATCGCAAAAATCATTGGACCATCTGAGGAATAATTTGGCGCACCTGTTAGTGCAACTTGCTAGGAGGAATAAGTAATAATACAACTATCTGTATTGGCCAAATATATACTTAACGTAATGTTTCTCGTTTTACCAATAAAGCTCACATTTACTTGAAACGAAAAACCATCTCGGATGGTCTCACATCGTATCAGACTTTCAGTGCATGGTGAAATGCAGAACATTACAGATTAAAAAGCTCCAAACAAATTGAGAAAGCAAAGCATAAGAAGTTGACCACCTGTTATCACCTGTGTCCCTGAGCCACGAGCTTAAGCAGGTCGGTCAAAACAGAGGGGCAGCTTGCCTCAAGATGCTTGTACCCTTCTGTCGCAGCAACGGCGTAGAAATTCGCTGTCGTAGACAGGACGAACTCCATGCATCTGTCCTTGAGCTTTGAGCATACATGCATCTCTGCCAAAGCCAACGTCGTCGCAACGGTCTCCACGCTGATGCCACTGCACACCTTGTCCACGCACATCCCCTTGAGCCTCTCCAGCCCGTACCGATCCGCCGCGTCAAGCAGGTGCTGCGCCATCAGCGTCGCCTGCTCCCCCTCCTGCTCCTCCAGCTCGGGGGATTTGTCGGTGTAGATGTAACGGAGCATGGCCCTGAACACCTCCGCGTCCATGTCCTGGATCTCCACGGAAGGCGAGGCGTTCTCCTTCATGTCGCCGAAAAACTGGGCCGCGAAAACAGGGGATCTCGCGGCGAGCACGCACTTGTGCGCGGGGACAGACTCGCCGGAGACGAGGAAGGTCACGTCCGCCGCGTCCTGGCTCCGAAGCAACTCACCGAAATGCTTCTGCAGGTCCGAGGAAGGGGACGGCGCCACACGACGGGGTGTGATCCTAGGCACTGGCGCACCCTTGGGCAAGTCGTGCAGCACGGTGATGGCACATTGCACGATGATCTGGTCGTCTTTCAGATACCTCGATCCGTTCAGGTCACCCCTCGTCGTGAGACACACCTCCTGGGAACTGTGCTGGCTGAACGTGGACGACACGGTGATCTCCTTCGACTGTGAGGGGCGTTGCATTGTGCTTGGATCCACCAGGAAACAGCTGAACGATGCCGCCACTGGACTCGCATTGCTGATCAAGCTGACACGGAGCCTTACCCAGTCGTTGCTACTGTAAGCGCCGTTGCTTCTGTTTGGTTGGAAGTCGATTCTCCAGTCCAGGCCACCGACGGCACAAACCCTCGATGCCGTGTATCCATGTAGATCCTTGGTCGCTGTGAAGGCGTTGATCTTGAACATCTGCACGGAGCGCGCGGCCTCCGTGAGGTTTATGCATGCGCCCTGCATCGCGGAGGACTGAAGCGTGGCGAGGGCAGAGGGGCGGCGCGGCCGATAGTGAGAAGTGCAGGACGGCGGCGGCGGAGGTTGTTTCTACGGCGTGGGCGTCGCACGAACCGACCGTGTGTCCACCACTTATATGCCTGATATTCCGGATCGGAGGGTGGAGCAACAAATCGAGGATCAGATCGCATCGATATCCTATCTTCAAGTATAGGCCCTGTTTGGCGATGTGCTTTCAAGTATAGGCTTGTTTGGCATAGCTCTAACTTGAGAAAATCCATGGACTTTTGGAGCTAGTTACCGAGGGCTCTATGAAATACTAGTGAAAGAGCTTTGGCTCTCAAAAAAGGGGGAAAAAAAAGACTTTTGGCTGACTTGAGAGAAACGGGAAAAGCTATGGAGAAGAAACGTTTTTTAAAGGCAAATCGGAAGAGCTTGTATTAACTTCCAAACGAATTAGTCTTTCATTACAACTCCAAGGAGCCAGTCCGGAATGTAACCCACACAAGAACACACACACCCTATTAGACACAGTAGGCACTTTCGCGCAACAGTGAGTTGCTGAATTTGCTTCCCGTCCTACCAAAGACACTTCAAAAGAAATAAAGGATCTACCAAGCTCTTGGATCTCCTAACACAAACTAGAGATCTCGTAAAGAATTTATCTACCTCCAAACTATGGAGAAGAAACGTTGAACATATCTAGAAATGAACGTAAAGAGGTTGTTCATTTATTCTGTGACTGTTTGAATTACTTATGCCCCTGATGAACCATGAGCTTGAGAAGGTCAGTCAAAACCGCGGGACAGTTTGCCTCGAGTTGCTTGTACCCCTCTGTTGCCGCAATCTCTTGGAAATTTGCAACGTTAGCCAAGATAAAATTCATGCACATGCCCTTGAGCTTGGAGCACCCGTGCTGCTCCGCCAAAGCCAAAGCCGTCGCAACCGTGTCAACGCTAATACTCGTGCTCACCTTCCCTGCACATATCCCCTTGAGCCTCTGCAGCCCGTACTGATCTGCCGCTTGAAGCAGATGCCGCGCCATGGCCGTTGCATGCTCGCCCTGCTTGTCCAGCTCGGGCAAAGTGTCGGTGTAGATGAAATGCAGCATGGCCCCGAATACGTCCGCCTCCATGGTCTTGAACTCAACACACCGCGAGGCCCTCAGCTCTTCTGCCAGGATCCCCGCCTTGAAAACCGGCGACCTCGCCGCGAGCACACACCTGTGCGCGGCAATGGACTCGCCAGAAACGAGGAACGTGATGTCTGTACCCTTCTGGCTCCGCAGCAGCTCACCGAAGTCCTTGTGCAGGTTGGAGCAAGGCTCCGTGACGGCACCCACGGTGGCGGCATACTTTGGTTCGCCAAGCAGAACGTTGATGGCGCATTGCACAACAAAGGACTCGTCCTTGACGTACCCTGACGACTCCAGATCTTTCCGATTCATGAGAGCAACATCCACAGAGCTGTTTTGATGGAACACGGAGGACGCCATTTTCTCCTGCGACGATGGACGATCTCGATAATAACTTGATGGTTCTGGATGCACTAGGCGGCAGCTGAAGGACGCTGCGACTCGGCTCGCTGCGCTGACCAAGCTGAGACGGAACTTTATCCAGCCATCGTTGCCGTACGGGTACACGTTGCCAGAGTTTGCGATGTAGTCGATTTGCCAGTCACGGCCGCCGACGGTCCAGATCCTCGACGCGATGGACCGTCTTTCCTTGGTCGCCGTGAAGCCGTTGATCTTGAACAGCTGCACGGAGCGCGCGGCCTCCGTGAGGTTTATGCAGGTGGTGTCTGCCATGGTGGACGTGGACGGTTTGGGGGTGCAGGCGGCGAGCGGAGCGGGGCGGGGCAATGGAGATCGGCGGGGGCCTGATGAACCATGAGCTTGAGAAGGTCAGTCAAAACCGCGGGACAGTTTGCCTCGAGTTGCTTGTACCCCTCTGTTGCCGCAATCTCTTGGAAATTTGCAACGTTAGCCAAGATAAAATTCATGCACATGCCCTTGAGCTTGGAGCACCCGTGCTGCTCCGCCAAAGCCAAAGCCGTCGCAACCGTGTCAACGCTAATACTCGTGCTCACCTTCCCTGCACATATCCCCTTGAGCCTCTGCAGCCCGTACTGATCTGCCGCTTGAAGCAGATGCCGCGCCATGGCCGTTGCATGCTCGCCCTGCTTGTCCAGCTCGGGCAAAGTGTCGGTGTAGATGAAATGCAGCATGGCCCCGAATACGTCCGCCTCCATGGTCTTGAACTCAACACACCGCGAGGCCCTCAGCTCTTCTGCCAGGATCCCCGCCTTGAAAACCGGCGACCTCGCCGCGAGCACACACCTGTGCGCGGCAATGGACTCGCCAGAAACGAGGAACGTGATGTCTGTACCCTTCTGGCTCCGCAGCAGCTCACCGAAGTCCTTGTGCAGGTTGGAGCAAGGCTCCGTGACGGCACCCACGGTGGCGGCATACTTTGGTTCGCCAAGCAGAACGTTGATGGCGCATTGCACAACAAAGGACTCGTCCTTGACGTACCCTGACGACTCCAGATCTTTCCGATTCATGAGAGCAACATCCACAGAGCTGTTTTGATGGAACACGGAGGACGCCATTTTCTCCTGCGACGATGGACGATCTCGATAATAACTTGATGGTTCTGGATGCACTAGGCGGCAGCTGAAGGACGCTGCGACTCGGCTCGCTGCGCTGACCAAGCTGAGACGGAACTTTATCCAGCCATCGTTGCCGTACGGGTACACGTTGCCAGAGTTTGCGATGTAGTCGATTTGCCAGTCACGGCCGCCGACGGTCCAGATCCTCGACGCGATGGACCGTCTTTCCTTGGTCGCCGTGAAGCCGTTGATCTTGAACAGCTGCACGGAGCGCGCGGCCTCCGTGAGGTTTATGCAGGTGGTGTCTGCCATGGTGGACGTGGACGGTTTGGGGGTGCAGGCGGCGAGCGGAGCGGGGCGGGGCAATGGAGATCGGCGGCGTGGCCTTCCGCAGGCGCCGCGCTGACCTAGTACTAGACCGGCAAAAATGCAAAAGATTTTCGCAACTGGCCCAATTGGTCCGGCTGAAATATCGGATGTCTCGTTCAGATTTTGGTAACCGTATAAACCAGGTGCGACGTAGAGTAATGCTAAATCTTCCAAAAACAAACGGGGGGAATGTGCATTGAGGCCTTCTCTGACATTCAGAATATTCTGTTACCATCTAGAAGATCTCTCAATCCTCTGTCAAAAGAAGCAATTTACCTCAAAACAGAGAGGATAATTTCAACGTGGAAATTCAAGCTGACAAGCAGTTCTTATATTGACAGATCACACAGCAAGAAATACCTGAACTGATAGTTTAGGTGTACTATTATCACAACACAAATGTGCTTCAGTAGTTCAGTTCGTTCTTCCACGCACAGCCCTGAGAAGGTCATTCATAACCGCCGGGCAGCTCGCCATGAGATGCCTGTACCCCTCGCTCGCCATGACAGCATCAAGGTTGGCAGCGATGAGCTCGACACACTTGGCCTTGAGATGCAGACAATTGTGCTGCTCCGCCAAAGCCAGAGTGGTCGCCACCGTGTTGACGCTGATGCCATCATACAGCTTGTACTCACACATCAGCTTGAGCCTATCAAGTCCGTACCGATCAGCCGCCGCAAGCAGGTGCTGCGCGACGACAGTGCCGTTCGGTCCGTCAAGCTCCGGCGCCGAGTCGGTGTAGATGAAATGGAGCATGGCCTTGAATATCACCGGCTCAATGTCCTCGACCTCGACGCACTGCGCGCGCTCCTCCTTCATGCGTCCGAAGAACTGCGCCATGAAAACAGGGGACCGTGAGGCGAGGATCACCTTGTGCGCCGGGAAGACCTCGCCGGACACGGCGAAGGTGACGTCCGCTCCGGTCCCGCTCTGCAGGAGCTCGCCGAGGTGGTGGTGCAAGCCGGAGGACGGAAGCAGCACGTCGTTGGTTGCCGCCGCGTCCGCTTGCTCCGCGATCACCGTGATTGTACATTCCACGGTGAAAGTGTCGTCCTTGATAGCTCCTGAGGCCTCCAGGACGCTTCTTTTGCAGAGCACAACCCATGCGGAGCTCTCCTTGGCCTGCTTGAACGCGTGCGACATCTGGCCCACCTCGTCCCGGCTCCCCCCGCCACGGCGTTGCTGGTTGGAGGCCGGAGACACGAGCCGGCACCTGAGCGCGGCCTTCACGTCGCCCCGGCGCGGCGCGGCGAGGATGACGAGCTTGAACGCGACCAAGTAGCTGCGGTCGGCGACGGCGACCTGGCTCGGGGTGTAGTGGACCTCCCAGTCGTAGCCGCCCACGGCCAGGCGCTTGGACGGGAGGGAGTCCGTCCTGTCCATGGCTCTGGTGGCCGAGTAGCCGTTGATTTTGAACAGGTGGACGGCGCACGCGGCCTCCGTGAGGTTCGAGGAGAAGACGCCCCCCATGGATTGATGGACTTGAGCAGTTGAGCTGTACAGGCGAGACGATTAGATGCAATGTGACAATGTTCGGATTCCGGAATGTAGAAGCTCCAAATTTGGACACGAATCAAAGATATCGCGGACTTAAGCTCGCATCCAGTTTCGGTCTCAAAACAAGATCTTTCTTTTTTTTTTGGACGGAACCAAAACAAACAACTTTGCACTGTTGCACACAAAATCTGACTTTAGACGCAGTCAAATCGAAGAACTAGGAACTCTAATCAGTGTATCTAGGCATTCAACCAGAGACCATTTGGCTCGAATCGTAGAACTTTGTACTAGTAGAATACGAATAGCATTGCACTTGAACAGAAGAACACATCTTTTCGGCACGTAATAGAGTATAAGATGCAACCTGAAGGCACGCGCCGGCCGACAACGGCGAGACGCTACGGCGCCGTCCTTCGAAGTTCCTTCTTGAAAATCTCTGTAGAGGAAGCTGAATCGAGAGAGCGAGTGAGAGGCTGAGAGCAAGAAACAGAGCGAGCTGGATGGAGGAAGGGGAAAGTGACGCTGTACACTGCAGACCTTTCCTCTGTCTCTGGCCGTACGTATATCGCTCTCACCATCCACACGCTGTGGGCCAACCAGCTTCTATTTTACTCGTACTAGCCAGCGAGGAAAGAGCGCGCCGTTTAGGGCTTTTTCTTTCCAAGCACCAAAGCATCCACACTGACAAGACACCAAATGGTGCACGGATAAATAGTTTGTTTTACGACGAGCAATATGACGAAGTGATTTGCGTATTGCCAAGTCAGGCACATACTCAACTAGACCGCAATGCCCAGATTTATCCAATCTGAGGGGTGCTAGCAAGTATTATGAGTTTCCACAAAAGAAAAAAAAAGGCAATTGCAAATCAACCACGTTTTTGGAAGTCCAATTGTGAAACAACTATCAATTTTCAGATCTTGCCTTTGCCACAGTTAAAATCTATACATGGTGATTAAAGCAGAGTAATTTTTTAGGAAAAAAAAGGAGAGAAGAAAAATGAAACAGGAGCAGAAACTGTTTTGAATATAACAACGTCAGCATAGTTTGCTCAAAACAGGAGCATCGCCCTGAGAATACCGCCGCCTCCTCGACGCCCTGCGAGCGTTTGGATTGGTTACCCGAAAATGCAAAAATGTTCGGAAATGAAACGAACTAGTAGCTCATATACTGATGCAGAGGAGATACAACTGAGATGGTAGCAAGCTGACAAGCAATTCATATATTGACAGATGACAGAGTACACACCAGACGAGACACAACAGAACTAACAAACGCTAGTACCAAATACGCTACCAAGGCGCTTCAGTTGTTCTTTCCACGCACAGCCCTTAGAAGGTCATTCATAACCGCCGGACAGCTCGCCATGAGATGCCTGTACCCCTCGCTCGCCATGACACCATCGAGGTTAGCAGCGATGAGCTCGACACACTTCGCCTTGAGATGCAGACAATTGTGCTGCTCCGCCAAAGCCAGAGTGGTCGCCGCCGTGTTGACGCTGATGCCATCACACAGCTTGTACTCGCAGATCAACTTGAGGCGATCGAGTCCGTACCGATCAGCCGCCGCAAGCAGGTGCTGCGCGACCAAGGTGCCGTTCTGCG
>LAPY01000680.1:148176-158857 GCA_000970635.1 Eragrostis tef
GGAGATGCAGACAGTTGTGCTGCTCCGCCAAAGCCAGAGTCGTCGCCGCCGTGTTGACATTGATGCCATCGTACAGCTTGTACTCGCAGATCAACTTGAGCCGATCGAGTCCGTACCGATCAGCCGCCGCAAGCAGGTGCTGCGCGACGACGGCGCTGTTGGCGTTGGCGTCCTCCCGATCAAGTTCGGGCACGGTGCCGGTGTAGATGAAATGAAGCATCTCTCTGAATATCTCCGGCTCCATGTCCTCGATCCTTGATGCGTCCGAAGAACCGCGCCATGAAAACAGGGGACCTCGAAGCGAGTACAGCCTTGTGCGCCGCGAAGAAGCTTCCGGAGACGGCGAAGCTGACGTCCGCTCCGGTCCCGCTCCGCAGGAGCTCGCCTAGATGATGCTGCAAGCCGGAGGTCGGCAGCAGAACATGGCTAGTTGCCGCCGGTTCTGCGATTACCGTGATGGTGCATTCCACGGTGAAAGAATCGTCCTTGATAATTCCGGACGTGTCCAGGATGCTCCGTTTGCAGAGGAGGCTCCATCCGGAGCTCTCCTTAGCCTGCTTGAACGCGTGTGATGTGTGGCCTACGACGTCGTCCCGGCATTGCTGACTGGAGCTGGAGGGAGCTGGAGACATCAGCCGGCATCTGAGCGCCACCTTCACGTCGCTTCGGCGCGGTGCGCCGAGGATGACGAGCTTGAACGCGATCGAGTAGCTGCCATCGGCGACCAGGCTCGGGGTGTAGCGGACCTCCCAGTCGTACCCGCCCACGGCCAGTGGCTTGGACGGGAGGGAGCCCGTCCTGCCCATGGCTTTGGTGGCCGAGTAGCCGTTGATCTTGAACAGGTGGACGGCGCATGCGGCCTCCGTGAGGTTCGAGGAGAAGACGCCCCCCATGGATGGACTTGCCCAAAATATAGGAGCTCCTATAGAGGTAAGCAAACACAAAAACAGATCCTCAAATTTGGACCAAATCAAAGACACAGCAACCTTAAGCTCGCATTCTTGAACGTCAAATCATTAGTTTTGGGCTCCAAACAAAGAACTTTGTACACAAAATCTGACTTTAGACGCATTCAAATCGAACAACTACGAACTCTAATCAGAGTATTCAGAGACCATTAGGCTCGTATCGCAGAACTTTATACTAGTAGAATACGAATAGCATTGCACTTGAACAGAAGAATTATTAGCCCAACACATCTTTTTGGCACGTAATAGGGTTTTGGGATATAAGATGCTACCTGAAGGAGTCGGCGGGCCGACAACGGCGAGACTCTACGGCGCCGTCCTTCGAAGTTCCTTCTTGAAAATCTCTGTAGAGGAAGCTGAATCGAGAGAGCGAGTGAGAGGCTGAGAGACTGAGAGCAAGAAACAGAGCGAGCTGCACGAAGGGGAAAGTGGCGCTATGCGAGTAGAGGAAGCTTTCCTCTGTCTCTCGTCGTACGTATATCGCTCTCACCACCCATTCGCTGTGGGCCAACTTCTGCCTTCGACGCGCATCGCCACTCGCCAGTGATCAAAAAGCGCTCGTGTGAAAAATATCTATGAGCAAAGTGCATCATATATACTTAAACTATTTTAGAATTTTTATCTGGGTTTATGAACTATTAAAACAAAGATTTAGCTCTTTAAACTATTGCGAGGATCACATCTGGGTCTATAAACTCTCAAACGAATATTTAGGTCCTTAAACTATTTTGAGGCTCTTATATGAGCCTATAAACTCTCAAAACGAAGATTTTTTTGCTGCTGCGTTATGTCATCACCGCTACCTCCAGCCACCATCGCCCGTCGATGATGCTTCTTTGCCTGTTGTCCTCAGATTGAGTTGCCGATAATCGTCATCTACTACTACGTGGTCGCCGTTAGACATGACAACCAGATCCTCAAATTTGGACCAAATCGGAACACTGATTGCCTGAAAAAAAGACATCGATGTTGTGCTAATCGAGGTTTGTGTCTTTGAATATTCCTGACGGGGCCCATTTTAGCAGCTGGTATTAGCTGACATTTGGACCGATACGAGATGTTGCTTCTTTCGTACCGCTTGGGTTACTAGAAAGGTATATATACAACAACTATTAGCGGAACAATATTGAAAGATAAGACCGAAAACCCGACTAAACCTGCACAGTGATCAAGTTGACACGCTGTGCCATCATTGTTCGGATGCAAGTCTCATTTTGAATAGCTACTTTGGCGTTAAACAAGATTAGAGATCTAAATTTTCATTTTGATAGTTTATGGATCTATTTGAGAACCTAGAAATAGTTTAAAGACCTATGTCTTCATCTTAATAGTTTATAGACAGAGATGAAAATGCTAAAATAGTTTAAGGATCTAGGATACAATTCCTTAGCTAGTATTCTCGTATCTTTCCAATAGTTGTCATCCAGAAATCTTTTATTTGAATGACGAGCAACATCCTCGTGTGTCATCTTCAACTTGTGGCGTAAAGGCCATGCCACTTGTTAAAGGCGTTTATCGTTCTAGGCGCGACCGCATAGCCGCCGCGGTGCCCGCCGCCTAGACCGAAGGGTTTCACAGCTTGGCGCCGTCCCGCACTGGCGCGCCAACACCGCCCCCGAAAGTGTGCAAAGCGAATGACCTGCAATGCTAAATAAGAATATATGGTTGTATGCATATGTTAGGTGAACCATAATGTAGTTCGAGTGCCAAAACATTGAAACATGTTTGTTTTGTTGTATTTTTGAAAATGTTAGCTTTCTCATTGAGCGTTTGCTATAGGAGCGGCTTGAGAAAGGACCGCCGAAAGACATGGCTGTAGAGTATCGCCGAAAGGACCATAGCGATATGGATGTTGGACTTTGATTCAGTGAGTGAATGGGGACGACATGCTTCTGCGGCCCCTATCAAGTGACGAAGGGAATTTTGCTCTAGCCTTCTTTGCATTGAGTTGCACCACAGCCCGCTTGCACCTCCCAACGGGGACATAGGTGGGGCTTAGTTGGTGTGGATGGTTATGGGAAAAACAGGTAAGGATTTGCCTTTACTTTTGCCGAGGGTGGCGAACAGGCTATCACCGCCTTCCATTTGCTTGAAGTTGGATTTTTCTTGAGAATTGGGTCATCTCCTTGGGGACCCATTGACTTTGAAATCTTGTTTTGCCCCTTTGATGTTGGAGTTGCTTCATACTTGACTTGTGGCATCTTTCTTTGACTTTGATGCTTGATTTGTTGAAGATCTTCTGGAATTTGGAGGATAGCCGGTTCGCCTTGGTGTAGCTAAGGAGAACTCTCGCAGGCATCTTTTCTTCTTTTGGTCCCTTGTTGTCACGCTCATAGGGATGGCAAGAGGCTGCACACTGAACGACGACTTGTGTTGTGCCAGGTAGCTTTTTCTTGCTCTTTTCCTACAGTCTTCCCTAGAGCGTGTTGTCCCAAGTTGGAAAGCACAAGGTGCGTGGTGATGACCTCGTTGCTGAGATACTTGTGCGTGCATGAAATTCTTGTAGCTCTACTGCCAGGAGAGCACGCACATGCTGCATGCCCGGCCGGAAGCTCTCCTGCTTTCTCTTTGCCTTTTATCTCACACGTGTATGTTCACAAGGATCGCAACTGCCGAGAGACTTGTACAAAATATCGTCGAACAGCAGAATCGGAAATTCTGCTCTTAAAAGCATGTGCCATGTCAAATGTGACTCTTGGATGTACATCAAGATAACTGTTTTTTTCCATGATGATTCATAACACTGAGCCAATGCATCATAGGGTCGTATCATATCTCATAAAACTTAGTATAGGCGATCTAAAACGAAAACTTAGCATAGGCAGCATTTCCTCCTTTTTGCAAATGTTGATGCGCATATATAATATCATTTTTATAGTTACTCCAATTCCATAAATGATGACTGAAATCGTAAATTTACCCTAGCTTTTGCGCAATACTATTAATATTTAGGCCACACTTGGTGAAACAGAGGCAATATAAGAACAACTATGATGTGTTCCAATATAAGAACAACTGAAATATATTAAGGTAATGTAAGTTGAATTTAATGTACGATTTATTTTGTTTTTCTTTGAAAGGGGTTTGCACATCGCTGACAAGATGTATACAGCTCATAGGAACACAAATTTCGCAAAAAAGAAAAAGTTTATATAGGAACACAAGATATTGTAGTACAGTTGGTACGCATGCAGTTACATCTACAATTTATCTCAACAATGGGGGAAAAAGCATAGGGGAATTTCAAATTTCAACACGAAATTGAAAGCCAATTGTAGCTCATATAGTTAGCTGAGAGTTCTGGGACATGAAGATACAAGCGAATTAAGAAAAAACGACATAAAACTTAACAGAGAATGAAAATATAGAACTGCCGAATAGACCATAGTTTAGCACATTGACATTTTAGTTCTTTTTGGCACACACAGCCTTGAGAATGACATTCAGCACCATTGGACAGCTTTCCATGAGATGCTGGTACCCCTCGGTTGCCATGACGACTTCAAGGTTCCCAGCAATGAGCCCGACACACTTAGCCTTGAGCAGAGAACAGCCATGCTGATGTGCTAAAGCCAGAGTTGCCGCTGCCGTGTCAACGCTGATGCTGTCATAGAGTTTGTCCTCGCAAATCAGTTTGAGACTGTCAATCCCGTACCTATCAGCTGCCACAAGCAAGTGCTGCGCGATGGCAATCCCGTCCTCCGGCCGATCGAGAGCCGGCGCCGTGTCAGTGTAAATGAAGCGAAGCATCGCTCCGAACACGGCCGCTTCCATGTCCTTGATCTCAACGCGCTGAGAGCGCCTCTCCTTCATGTCGCCGAAGAATTCAGCCATGAAAACCGGGGACGCTGAGGCGAGTATGGCCTTGTGCGCTGGGAAGGAGACTCCGGACACGATGAATGTGACGTCCGCTCCAGTTGCGTTTTGCAGGAGTTCACCAAGGCGATGATGCAAGCTGGAGGATGGGACGAGATCATGTGCTGGGCGATGCTTTTCTGCGAGTTCCTTGAGCACCGTGAGTGTGCATTTGATGGTGAAGGAATCATCTTTTAGATAACCTGATGCCTGCAGATCACCTATTGAAATGAGAAAAACACAATATATGCCATCTCCTGAACGCATGATCTTATCACGTGATTCAGTCTTCTCTTGGGATGGCCTGAGTTTCCCACTCGGATCTATTAACCAACAGCTGAACTTTGCCTTGACACTACGTATACAGTCTGTGGACACTTCACTACACAAGTAGAGATCAAGTGTAATATACGGAATGCCACAGAAGGATTCTTTTGGAAGCACATGAACCTCCCAGTCGCACCCGCCAACGTTCCACCTGCTCGATTTCACGATCCCACCATCGGTCATGGCAGATGTTACAGGAAAACCAACGATCGTGAACTGCTTCGTCGATTGAACAACCTCTGTGTCCATGTGGAAAGGTGGGACGCCTGCAAAACGAGGCTTCACGGCGAGATGAAACAGTGGGATTGAAACACTCCGCACGCAGTGTATTTTATACAAGGCCGCGGCTTCAGAGTTCAAACTGGCGACGGCTCGGGCGGGGCATGAGGACGGTCAAAGTGACCTTCCACGATCTGTGGATTCCGCGCCATCTGTCTATTTGCCTTCCAAGGCGTCAGTTCACACTTCGCACGACTAGATATTTTTGTGTTTCATACGCTGGTTTGCCTTTTCGTTTTTCTTTTCTTCTTGAGGGAAATGCACTGGTTTTCCGTGGGCCTTTTTTTTTCTTTAAAGAGAAATGCACTAGTTTTTACGTTTGATACGCCATTATTTGCAATCGGCGGAGGGGTTCTTCGCACGGTCGTCAATGGCCGCCTCATGGGCCCATATTGAGTTCGTTTTGAGATCCTTCAATTGTCATGTTCAATACTTAAATCCGCAAAGAGCACAAACATGAAAAATATAGGAAGGTACTAGTACAAAATTTGACTAAACAATTGTTTGTTTTCACTCCGAATAATACACATAATAACCAGTCATTTGTTTCCCCAGCATCTTGACACTCTATTGTCTTGTTCAATTACTTGTACCTCTGCACAACGGCCTCGAGAAGGTCAGACAAGACGGAGGGGCAGCTCGCCATGAGATGCTTGTAACCCTCTGTCGCAACAACTGCCCGGAGACTCGCTGGAGTAGCCACGATGAACTCCATGCACTTGGCCTTGAGCTTGGGGCACCCATGCTGCTCCGCCAAAACCAACGCTGCGGCGGCGGTGCCCACGCTAATGTCACCGCACACCTTGTCCTCGCAGATGAGCTTGAGCCTCTCCATCCCGTACCGGTCCGCGGCCGCGAGCAGGTGCTGCGCCATCGCCTTGGCGTCCTCCTCCAGGTCCTCCTCCTGGCCCTGGCCGTCGTCCAGTTCCGGCGCCGTGTCCGTGTAGATGAACTCGACGAGCGCCCTGAACACGTCCGCCTCCATGTCCTCCACCTCGACGCGCTGCCACTGCGAGGCGTTCTTCCCCTTCATGTCGCCGAATAGCTGCGCCATGAACACCGGCGACCGCGCGGCGAGGACGCACTTGTGCGCGGTGACGCTCTCGCCGCCGACGACGAACGTGACGTCCGCGCCCTTCTGGCTCCGGAACAGCTCGCCAAAGTGCTTGTGGAGGTCGTAGAAAGGCGCCGCGGCGCTGACGGGCCCGGCTCGTCGAGCAGGACGGTGATCACGCACTCGACGACATAGGAGTCGTCGTGGACGTAGCCGGAGGTGGCCAATCTGCCCCTGGACATGGCCAAGATCTCCTTCGATTGTCCTTTCCTAAGCGTGCCACCAGCTCTGGCCTCTAGCGACGGCTCGAGCTTCCCGGTTTGGTCCACCATGCGGCAGGCGAACGACGCCACCACGCCCGTCGCGACGTCGCTATCCAGGGTGATGCAAAACTTGATCCAGTAGTCGTTGCTCGAGTACACGGCCGGGTAGAAGTCGATCACCCAGTCGAAGCCGCCCACGCGCGTTCTAGCCGACGCCATGCGGGTGCCTATCGGCTTCTCCTTGATCGCCGAGTGGCCATTGATCTTGAACAGCTGCACAGAGCGCGCCGCCGCCGTGAGGTCGATGCAGGGGCCTTGCATGGCGGACCAGGTGCGGGTTCTTTCCAAGGAACTTGTGGATTTTTTATGGCTATGGCTTTGTTGCGTGAGCGTTACCCGACACGGATAGAGATAAGATTCCGTTTGGTATTGATTTTTTCCGTTCGTGTGCTGTTGAACTAGAATTTTTGTGTGCCAATCTCCACTCAAAACTGTGCAAAGCAGATTCGATCCCCCATCGTATCTGTATATATGAATACATAAATGAAATGAAACGAAGCAATATATTGCGAGTAGAATCCACATCAATTTCAAACACGAGAGAGGAGGTGATGCAAGTTGATTCTAAATGAGCAGATGGAATACATAATTTTGTAGGGAAATCGTAACATGAAAAGGAAATAGTACTAGATAGATACGATGCACCAATGCAAATCCCAGACCACTGAGAAACCATCCATCCATCCGCGGCCTCAGTTCTTTCTTCCATGCTTAGCCTTCAGAAGTTCAGTCAGCACCAAGGGGCAGCTGGCCACCAGATGCTTGTACCCCTCTGTGGCCACGACAGCATCAAGCTTCTCAGGCAACGCAGTGATGAAGTCCACGCACTTGGCCTTGAGGTGAGAGCAGTTGTGCTGCTCGGCCAGAGCCAGCGTCGCAGCCACAGTGTCGACGCTGATGCCACCGGAGAGCTTGCTCTCACATATCAGCTTGAGCCTGTCCAGCCCGTACCTGTCAGCAGCAGTGACCAGATGTTGTGCCACCGCCACCGCCTCCTCCGCCTGTTGGTCCAGCTCCGGCACTGTGTCGGTGTAGATGAAGTGAAGCATGGCCTTGAAGACCGAAGATGCCACGCCATGGACCTGGACACTTGAAGAACGCCTCTCCTGCATGCGCCCGAAGAACTGGGCCATGAAGACAGGAGACCTGGCAGCGAGAACGGTTTTGTGCGCAGGGAAGGACTCGCCGGCCACGGTGAAGGTGACGTCCGCCCCAATCTGACTCTGCAGGAGCTTACCGAACTGCTGGTGCATGTTAGAGGACGGCACTGGCAAGGGCACGTCCGTCGTGGCCGGGAAGGTTATTATATCCTTCTGTTCCTTGAGCACTGTTATGGCGCATTCCACGGTCAAGGAATCTCTCCAGAGATAACCCGATGAAGGTACCTCGGATCTTTTCACAAGGTAAACATCAGAAGACGAAGATATGCTTCTGAATGTTAAAGACGCACTCTTCTCTTCAGATGGCTTATGGCGCCCGCTTGGACAAAGCAGATTCGATCCCCCATCGTATCTGTATATATGAATACATAAATGAAATGAAACGAAGCAATATATTGCGAGTAGAATCCACATCAATTTCAAACACGAGAGAGGAGGTGATGCAAGTTGATTCTAAATGAGCAGATGGAATACATAATTTTGTAGGGAAATCGTAACATGAAAAGGAAATAGTACTAGATAGATACGATGCACCAATGCAAATCCCAGACCACTGAGAAACCATCCATCCATCCGCGGCCTCAGTTCTTTCTTCCATGCTTAGCCTTCAGAAGTTCAGTCAGCACCAAGGGGCAGCTGGCCACCAGATGCTTGTACCCCTCTGTGGCCACGACAGCATCAAGCTTCTCAGGCAACGCAGTGATGAAGTCCACGCACTTGGCCTTGAGGTGAGAGCAGTTGTGCTGCTCGGCCAGAGCCAGCGTCGCAGCCACAGTGTCGACGCTGATGCCACCGGAGAGCTTGCTCTCACATATCAGCTTGAGCCTGTCCAGCCCGTACCTGTCAGCAGCAGTGACCAGATGTTGTGCCACCGCCACCGCCTCCTCCGCCTGTTGGTCCAGCTCCGGCACTGTGTCGGTGTAGATGAAGTGAAGCATGGCCTTGAAGACCGAAGATGCCACGCCATGGACCTGGACACTTGAAGAACGCCTCTCCTGCATGCGCCCGAAGAACTGGGCCATGAAGACAGGAGACCTGGCAGCGAGAACGGTTTTGTGCGCAGGGAAGGACTCGCCGGCCACGGTGAAGGTGACGTCCGCCCCAATCTGACTCTGCAGGAGCTTACCGAACTGCTGGTGCATGTTAGAGGACGGCACTGGCAAGGGCACGTCCGTCGTGGCCGGGAAGGTTATTATATCCTTCTGTTCCTTGAGCACTGTTATGGCGCATTCCACGGTCAAGGAATCTCTCCAGAGATAACCCGATGAAGGTACCTCGGATCTTTTCACAAGGTAAACATCAGAAGACGAAGATATGCTTCTGAATGTTAAAGACGCACTCTTCTCTTCAGATGGCTTATGGCGCCCGCTTGGATCTACTAGCCGACAGCCTAGACTTGCCCTCAGATTGTTCGGGCGGGCTTCACCGAGAATAAAGAGCTTCAGTGCCACCCAAGATTCATGATAGACGGGGTATGAAGGATAGAGATGGATTTCCCAGTCATGGCCATCGACCTTCCATCTGGATTTGATGAATCCAAGGCGCTCATGGAACTGGTCAAGGAGAAACCGGAGATCTTGAGCGCACAACCTCGGTCAGATTGGCGCTGCCTTTTTCCATGGTGAAGGCCCTTACGGATGGAGGGAGAAGGCTGAGTGCGTGCGGTGGGTGGAAGGCGATAGTGTTTCTTCTTCAGCACAGGTCGAATGGTCCTTTTATACACGGCCACACTTTAAAACCTCCGGCGGCGGCGACTGCTCTGGTGGAGAGGCACGCGGGTGCAAATTAATCGACGCTGGAACTTGGAAAGAGGTGGTCAGTCAGTGCAGCAGAATGCCATCCGTCACCATCGCGTGCAATACTCCAATTTATGGCGAAGCTTGAGCGTTTCATTTTCTCAAGCGAGGTTTCGGCAGGAGTGGGCGCTCAACGACTCTGGGACCTGGGTGGTCGGCGCAGGTTGCAGTGCCGTGATTCAGAGCACCATCGGATCGGGGAGGCGTGGCTGTTTCTCGTGCGCGCGCCGCGAATATGATCCACGACGCCGTGGGAGTGCCAACTGTTCCCACACACGGCAGGCAGTGAATGACGAGACGGACGCGCGACCCGACCGACGCCTTGGGAGCGCCAACTTTTCCTACCCATGTCACGCGGACATGCGACGATCGGTCGCGTTCAGCCACGACGAAAGGAAAGAGATACGGACCACGAGCCGGAGCGTTGGTCAGCAGCGCATGTTAAACATTTCATTTCTAGCGTTCGCGTAAATTCATGGTAAAAAGTGCTCGGGCTTGGAGACTTTTACAGAGGGACCAAACATATGTTTGCAATTTTAGCCGAAGGACCAACCTATAGTGTACTTTTACGAAATTTGAGCACTTATTTTTATTTATTTATTTATTTTTGCAAAATCAGGTGGGTGCTCTATCATTTTATTATGAAAGGAGAAAAAGGAGGTTTGCAAAATAGTACAGTCGCCACAAAAGGCAGCTTATGTTGCCAAACAGCACGAAACATGAAAATACTCTTTTGAAACAAACAAGAAACCCAACCGGATAGTTGAAATACAGGAGAGGATCTTGTATAAGCTTTCTAGGAACCGCAATTTTTTTTTTAAAAAAAAGAAACTATGGCATCAAATTTGTGTGATTTCACAAAACCGGAGAGAGAGAGAGAGAGAGAGAGAGAGAGAGAGAGAGAGAGAGAGAGAGAGAG
>LAPY01000680.1:158940-170610 GCA_000970635.1 Eragrostis tef
GGAAGGAGAGGGGGGGGGGGGGAGGGCATGGGCACCGATGCATAATTGTATAATGACCAGTAAATCACTTCTTTGTCATCACAAGAGCTGACATGGAAGAGGGAGGAAAGGATTTCTTAGGTCTGCGCTGCATCAGCTGCTTATCACAAGCATCAAGGTCAGTCAAGACCCTCTTGCTCTTAGCGTTTGTCTTGCTCTTAGCGTTTGCTAACCTGCATCTCTAATACTGAGTACTTTGGCATGGTTAGCCAATGCTTCTAGAGGGGTTGACACTTGACACAACTAATAATGTATGAAAATAAAATATATAGTATACATTTAGTTCTAAAATAAGTTGCTCGCCTTATGATAAAAAATGCTGACTACTATCCGTGCTTTTAGCATGTTCTACTTGCTTTTTTAGAATGCAAAATGTGATTTTAAAGGCATTAAACGGAGCCTTATTTTTGGGCACAGCTAGAGCTAAATAAAAAACTATATAATAGTCTTTATTTTGTCCCCCACATTACAATTACAATTGGTTGAAAAAGCCAACGAATCGGTTTGCTTGATCCTGCCTCCACCTCCCGCCGGCCGCCGCCCTCTACCTCTTTCTGCTCCCCACCGACCCACGAATCATAGGTTCGCTCGAAAAATTATGGACGGATCGACCCTAACCCGCCTTTCCCAGCAGACAGATCGCAAGGGGCACGAAACGGGGCGCTTCGAATTGAACCGTTTTCAGCCTGACGGCAGCCGATCAGGCCATCTGTTTAAAGGCTATAGGGGCTGACCTAAGCTAGCCTCGCTATTGGCACAGTCGATTATCAACTTGCTTGTATCAAATACGTTAGTAAAAGAGAATTAACGCGATTGCAAAACAGAGCTTCGGGCACCCATGCTTCTCCGCCAAAGCCAACGCTGCCGCGGCCGTGCCGACGCTAATGCCAGCGCACATCTTGTTCTCACACAACAGTGGTCGAGTTTAGAGACTTCCACAGAGGGCCAATATGTTTAGAATTTTAGCAACAAGGGGCCAACCTAGTATATTTTTTACTAAATTTGTGTAACTTCACAAAACCCGGGAGGGGGGGGGGGGGCTTGGTCTGTTCCTTAGTTACATAATAATTGTATAATGATTAGTGAATCGCCTCCTTGCCACGACAGGAACCGACATGGAGGAGTGAGGGAAAGAATTCTTGGGTCGGCGCTTCTGTTGCAGCTACTGATCACAAGTATGAAGGACGAGATGCTCACATACCGCATTTGCGGCCTTGGTTTGGCGATTCAAGGAAACGGCCTTGGTTTGTAAGGTAAGGCTCTGTTTGGATCCATGGCTAATGGTCTTTGGTTAACAAAAAAATAAGACACGAGTTTGCTTTTTTTTGATGAGTTTGGTCAAGTTTAGGAGATTTGAGGTAACTAGTGGGCTAAACAGGTAGAGCTTTATTTTTACCAAAACCAAATTATGGCTAAGCCTTTTAACGGAGCAGCACAGTCACTGAGTGCAAATGTAATGCGGACACAAGTTTGGTTGGCGATGAATGGCACACAGGTTTGAACCCAAAATATATGGAAGAGATTACAAATTGCTGACCTACATATTCTATGGAGTAAATATGATATTATATATTTAATCATCAAACGAATTGCTGACCTACGCTAGCCGCTAGCCGCGCTATTAGCACACAGTCGACTATCACCTTGCTTGTACAAAATGCGTTTGTAAAAGACAATGCGATCGCAAAACAGAGCCTTATTTTTGGAAATGCCTGGAGTTTTCTTCAACAGCTTCTATCCCTTTGCACTGAAGCCAGGAGAAGGTCCGACAGAACCGAGGGACAAGTTGCCATAAGATGCTTGTAACCATCCGTCGCAACAACTGCTCGGAGGTCAGCGGGATCCGCCACGATGAACTCCATGCACCTGGCCTTGAGCTTCGGGCACCCATGCTTCTCCGCCAAAACCAACGCTGATGCGGCGGTGGCCACGCTGATGCGAGCGCACATCTTGTCCTCACACAGGAGCTTGAGCCTCCCCATCCCGTACCGGTCCGCCGCGGCTAGCAGATCCCGCGCCAGTGTCCTGGCGCCCTCCTCCTGGCTGTCCAGCTCCGGCAACGTGTCGGTGTAGATGAACTCGAGCAGCGCCCGGAACACGTCCGGCTCCATGTCCTCGATCTTAACGTGCTGCGACGCGTTCTCCCACTCGCTCATGTCATCGTCGCCCAAGAGCTTGGCCATGAAAACCGGGGACCGCGCGGCGAGCACGCACTTGTGCGCGGCGACGTGCTCGCCGGCGACGACGAACGTGACGTCGCTCCCCTTCCGGCTCCGCAACAGCTCGCCGAAGTGCGCGTGCAGGTCGGACGACGGCGCCGCGGCGCTGATCATCGTCGTCGGCGAAGCGTCGGCCGCCGCCCCAGCGTCCCGCACCTTGACGACGGTGGCGATCACGCACTCGACGACGATGGAGTCGTCGTCCTTGACGTAGCGGGGGTCGGCCAGTAGGGTTCCCGACACGAACACCACGTCCTCGCCTTGCCGATTACGCAGCGCGCCGCTCGACGTCACCGCCGGCGAAGGGGCCGAGCTGGTCTCGCACGCGGCAGGTGAGCGCCATCGACACGTCCGTGGCCGCGTCGTCGCTGGTCAGCGTGGCGCGGAACTTGATCCCGTAGCCGGTGTGCATGGCGCCGGCCACGTGGAACTCGACGGCCACGTCGTACCGGCCCACGCGCGTCCTCGCCGACGCGACGCTGCACGCCGCCGACGCCGCCTTGGGCCGCGTCGCCGAGAGCCCGGTGATCTTGAACAGCTGCACGGAGCGCGTGGTCTCCGTGTGGTTCACGCAGGCGCTCTGGACGGAGCATGGCTGGCGCCCGCGGGGGGGACTGGCCGAGGCCATGGCGGCGGGCAAGTGAGATCGCGAGAGAAGCCGCCGGGACTCCCGTACCAAGGGATGATTCGTAGATCTGTAGTATATCTCTACTAGTAGGTAGGGTTTATAAAGCACGACAGGATTGAAAAACGTCAAGCAAATCCCCATTATGCATTCAAACTCCACATCGTCTAAAATAAAACCGGAAAGAAACACAGTTTTAAACGATACAACTCCTCTTGCGGTAGGAAAAACAGTACTTGTAACAATATACGAGTCAACGAATTTACAGCAAAAATCTCCATGTGAATAACAAACCATGTAATTATAACCGCATAATACTCATATTCATTCTTGATAAAGTGGTAGCTGCCCATCATACAAGACATTGTTTTTAAGGGAAATCAGCATCATCACAACATAAAACCAACTAAATAGTACTTGATAAATTACGAATGCATCAGATCTATGATCACCGAGGCAACCAACCGATCCATCTGGCTCAGTTCTTCTTCCCACGCGCAGCCTTCAGAAGTTCAGTCAGTACCAAGGGGCAACTCGCCACCAGATGCTTGTACCCATCCGTGGCCACGACAGCATCAAGCTTCTCAGGCGACGCAGTGATGAAGTCGACGCACTTGGCCTTGAGCAGCGAGCAGTTGTGCTGCTCCGCCAGAGCCAGCGTCGTCGCCGCCGTGTCGATGTTGACACCAAAAGTGAGCTTGCCTTCACAGATGAGCTTGAGCCTGTCGAGCCCGTACCTATCCGCAGCCGCGAGCAGGTGCTGCGCCAGAGTGGCCACCGCCTCAGGCTCCTCGTCAAGCTCCGGAGCCGTGTCGGTGTAGATGAAATGAAGCATGGCCTTGAAGACTGCGGCCTCTATGTCCTCGATCTTGACACACTGAGAGCTTCTCTCGCCTCTGAACCATCGTAATTAACCGCAAAGCTTTTGCGCTTCCGCGTCTCGTTTCCCCTGGAACGCCGCTCGGTAGGTGTGCCATGTTTGAAACTAGCGAGTGCGGTGTGCGCGACTGTGAATTGCTGGGGACACCATCGAATGCCTCGCAATCTCATTGCCAATGCAGCAGGAATTACAATCCCGTCTCCACTCAGCATGCTCGTTCACGTTCCATTTTCCCAAAACGTTTCTGGCCGGCACCCGTTTACAGACTCCTGCGCTGCCCGTCCAGAGCTGAGCGAGGCGTGCAGCACCGGACCTTACACAAGTTACACAACCTGGCTGGGATCACATATTCTTCGCAATTCTAAACACATTCATGAGCAGAATTATAAACATGTGGCTTTTGTAAAGACTGTTCATGTGTCATGTCAACTCAAAAGGCTCCTCTCGATAACACAGATCATGCACAATCCTTGTACAACGGAACAAACACTGACAACAACCTAACAGCCTCTGCTTTCTCCTTTTACTTCCGCCTTCTTTATGCTGTTCTTCCCACAGCATGCAGTCGTCAAATTTGAGGCATAGTCAGCAAGATGTATGCCACATAAGATGTAGCTACTCTATGTAGTTTGAGCAACGATGTACAAGCCTCAAGGTGTGTCCTCTTAGATATGTCAATAAAAAAAAGGAATAAAACCAGTGCCTTCACTTGCTGCGCTTCAGATCATACACGACGCATGCATCTGCAGCCGTTTTCATCTGTAACAGGGAAAGTGCATTGATGTCAAATTTCATCTTCTTGTTGAATTTAAAATCTAATTGCACTATAATATGCGACTATTCTAGCACCCTAAATATGGCTAAACTTTGGATGCTATAACAGCAGACTTAGTCATAAATTTGTATATTTAGTCATAGACTTTGGATGATATACTCTTGTAATGCCATGATTCCAGCTGAATACATGCAAATGTACAAATAGCAATAACATCAGGAAATTCCAAGTGTGAATACCTGGATGACATTGGTAATTTGTTTCACTGCCCAGCCAGCTAGAGTGGAAATAAACAGCAATACAATGAGGGGACTTTGTTTCAAGAGACCTCTGCAAACCTGTTGAAAAGTTCATTTGGAAAAAAGTGTCAGATACAACACACATGTCAGTTGGAGAAGGCAACTACAGAAATGATGTAGTCTTACACTAAGCAAGCTTGTCGACTTCTCATCAGCAAAGAGAAAGAGCATAATATATAAAACCTGCAAATTGAAGGAAAATAAACAGGTTAGAGGGTTGAAACATCAAGGATCGATCACAAGCTGAGTAAAAGTTTGCCGGATGTGCCGAGACATTTAGTCCACCATACAATATTTAACGGTTACATTTGCATGCACTGAAAGTGCACAGAAGGATAAAAAAACCCAGAGGATAATGCAACGTAGGAATGATCACATACCTCACAAGAAACACAACAGAAGGCCATGAATGGTCTGTATCCGTAATATAATTTCAGAAGCCAATTGCCTGTGTGCTTTACGTCCTTGTGGCTAGTCTTACCTGACAAGAAAGAACTAACACCCCCCAAAAAAGTCACTAGATAATTACAAAATGGCAAAGATGTAATAATTGCATATAAGAAACTTTGAAAAAGGAGCAAATGCATGCAATCATCGAACAGTCAGACAATTGTTGAAAACATATTTGGCATTAAGATTTATGAAGTTCCCTTAGCTACCTTAAGAACAGGATTAGGTGCCTACTAAGAAACAAAATGCAGAGTTGCAAGAACTGAACCAAACGGTAGATAAAACAGACCTGTACATTTGGAACCAGTGGCTTGTAATATCCAACCCGAGCAGTATCAAGAAAACTAAGCCGGGTCTGTATAAATAGTTGCGGTTAGATTTTTTATGATGAATTCAAATTGAAGACAAACTGATAGATGCACTACTCCTTGCAATACCTGTAAAACTGGGAGAGAAGGGCCAACAAACAAGCAGTGCTAACCCTGAAGAAGAGCAATGTGAGATGTGAAATTATTGCAGGCTGCAGGATGTATTTCATTTTGCATATCCCGAGTTTAAAAGTTTATTCAAGAAGTACCTATCCGTAACCATGTCCAACACAGCTCCAAATGTCGATGCTGATTCATACAATGAGATAAACTGATCATATAACTTCATAAATTACTAGATGGCTTATATACTGGGAAAATAAAGAGGAGAATTAACTGAGACCAGTATTTCAGTATAACCGTTTGGAAGTTCATAAACACACAATCCAATGTTGCAAGAAGTTGGAAACAACCTCCTTTACATAAGGACAGTATACATGGCTAGAACAATACGAATGTGAATTCTTACCTTGATTAAACTTACGTGCAAACCAACCATCCACGCCATCAAGGACAAAGCTGATATATACATAAGTATTTTAGAACCACATACACAGACCATTTGCATGGCATAATGAACACAAGCAATCAGCTGATAAATACAAGAAATCCACCTGATGAAGTACAGGATAGCAAAGAGCGCCCTGTTTGAAAAGCAAACAGCAAATGCGACAAAATTTATGATGATCCTGAAATACCCTGCAACAATAACAATTCTCGAATGTTAAAGCACACAGGCTTACACTTACCATCTATGCCAAAAACAGTTCCAAACTAAGCATATTGATTTGGTGGTCAAAGTATATACTCCATCAAATTTCACGTTTCTGTTGTGTTACTATTCATAGGAACCATTTCTATCAGTAGAGTGGTAACAAAACTACTACCTCTATTTTTTATTGATGATGTTAGGATAATAGGATAACAATAGTTATTTTTGAGCTAAAAATGTTGTCCTAATCAATAAAATTCGGAGGAATTATAGTGCATATAGTGATATAGATAACAATAATTCGGACGAAGTGCAGAAATAATAGCATAAAATTAATCATTAACAGAAATAATAATAATGTCTCTAGTTGCAGGCGTCATTAACAAATCATCCAGTTATTTGAGATAGAAATTAGTGTGAAAAAATAATTATTACATGAGATTTTTGGGAGCAGAAAATAATATGTAAACATATAAAAATACAGAGGCGTACCAATAATATTAGGGATGTAAAGATAAACTGATGTCATTTTTTCCAAGGACGACTGTGACGTGGAAGATCAGTAGTAATCAAGTCTTGAAGACAGGAAGTTCCTCACTTAGATTGATGGTAGCAGTATGATCCCTGTAAGATATCATCTCACATGAGGAAGTGATAGTAACTCGTATGTAACAAAACAGTGAGTCAAATTAACAAAGTTCTATATAACCCTTTCACGTTTTACATAGTAAAACTCTAAATTTCATCCCCAGAAAATATCAATGCACTGACTAGTACAAATGAGTATGCCGGGTCCGGGTCACTAATCTTAGGAACCACAGTACATAGTTTCTGAACAGACGGTTTAAAATATGAATCCGGAACCAGGTAGCTGAAATATCATGGCGAACAAAGCTTGAACTGGGCATAATTAATTGCTCTTTTGCAACAATTCGAAAAGCTTAAATGCATGGTTGTGACACCACGAACTCGGTTAAACAAAATGAGGCTCATCGATTCAGAAATGAGGGAAGAAAACGCATATCACATATCCGGCTCCAACATATAATCCTATGGAAACCCACAATTCCAGACAGGCTAGCATGATGGATTGATGGCTAACTAGCTGGTGCGCTAAATGAGCTAATGAACCTACCGGGAGTCACAGTTGCTCTCGCCGACCGTGGAAGCAGTGCCGCCACAGGGCGGCCGGGGAAGGAGTCCTAGCTGTCCGGCGACTCCAGATCCGTCTGCTGCGGGACAGCGGAGCGGTGGAGAGGAAGGGGCGGCAGGGCGGCGAGACCGAGGAACGGAGCCGTCGCAGAGAAGGCCGGCAGCCGAAGCACCAACCTCAGAATCGAGCACCCACTTCACGGCGGCGTCGTCGGAGGCGGCGGCGGCAGGCGACGTGAGAGAGGGATCGGAGCTACAAAGGAAGCGATTAGAGGAAGGGAGACAGCCAAGACAGGCACAGCCTCGATGGTTCAGACGGGGAAGGAGAGAGAGAGGGAATTATTCTTTTTTTTTGTTTATTTATTCAAGCTGTTTGCAACGGCTGTTTTGCAGCAGCTACAGTATTTTAGTTATTTATTTTACAATCGCTACAGTGTTTGTAGTTATTTTTCTACAACCGCAGCCACAGCTACAGCCTACCGAACAGACTGATTAATGTTTTTCCTTTCTACTCTTGCTGGGCGACCTCATATGTAGACCTACCCAAAGTTTTTTTTTAATGAAACTTACCCAAAGTAATTGTTACTTGTAGATTGTTGATAGGAGAAGGTTGAACTAGTAGTTGAGCGTCCTCTGCTACATTTACACGTTTCATATAAGTAGGCAACGTATTCTATGAGAACTATGAGAACTCTAATCCGAGTCACATGATCTTGATCCAAGAGAAATGTATAGAGAGAGGTGGGAGGAAGAATTTATAAAAATACGATTAAATGGGCAGTTATTTTGCAAATCCCCCTCCCACCTGAATTATGCATCTATTAGATCAAGATCATGTGGTCTAAATTGGAGTTCTCACACGTTGCCTTCGTATAAGTGTGCTAGCTGATCAGTGCTACATCAGTTTAAGCAGAAGAGCAAAGAGCGCCTCGTGACACAATACGCCGATTGTGCTACTACCTCGACAACGGGCAAATTAACAGCCACGCAGTTGCACACACACTATTTTTTTTTTTTTGGAGAAATGCAGTTGCACATATTCCATGCTTCATGCACACTGAGGCTGGTTAATTAAAATGCTTTCCTCACTTTAGCTTACGACATTTATTTATTCATCTATCAGGGCATATTGGTTCATCGTGATTTGGCTAACAAGAAAATATATACCCTCTTTTGGCAATATTTTTCTGCTGATCATGAAAAATCATTATAGAGCACCAAACGCCACATTGTTTTTCAGTGAAACACTGATGTTTCATGCCGGAATATAGATTTGTCATCTGACGCACATAGCCATTCATTATTACAGAGTTACAAACGGAAATGACTGATAAAAAACAAACACCCTGACATGGCTAACATAGTTCGTCACACGTCACGTTGGTCTCCAAACAGAACACACTTTGTGCTATGGCCCTCTTACTGCTCCTGTAGCAAGTACCGGAAGCGAATTGTACCTGTGTTCGCTGCAGCTGCTTGTTGCTGCGGCTGGCGACTTTTTAGGGGTTGGCGGCCCTGCAGCGGCAGCCCCAATAGTCGACACCCTTCTGTTTACCATTCGAGAGGTGTCCATGGAACAAACCTTCCGTCGCGAAACGCTGAAGCAGTTGTGCTGCCAAATGGAACCTCCCAGCCGTTAGCCTGTTACTACACATCAGAGCAGCTTCCCTCACACCGTTCCTGGTTTGTCAGTCCTTCCATGTGAATGTCCCCCCATTCATCACTCGGTGCTAGAACACACTCCAGTTCTGTTAAGGTTGCAGGTTCCAAAAGATTTGCTACTCTCACCACTCCCCTGACCGTACAAGCCTGACCAGCTGGGCATCTTCATTTCTGCTTTCAAATAGTCACTATAAATCTCACATGATAGTAAGTAATAAATGTTTCATCACTAAGACCAAACCCCTTGTATTCTTGGCAAGTGGCAATACATAATATTGATGAAAGGTGAAAATTTTATCATTTACGGTATTGCCTACGGGATATACACTTACCACAAATTAGGTGAATAATAAGCTTCAAAGAGGGAGCAGCTACAGCTGTCCATGTATGTGTACCTTCTGTGTGTGGCACCACAATACTCTTGACTAAGCCAATCCACATATATTCAGAGGTCTCAGCATCCAGAAGCTCACAAGTCAACCCGTGTCCTGCCTGAAGACATATTCACCAGTACACTTGAATATGGCCATCTTGCAGATTAACTTTTTCGTCCATTCCAGGAGTTGCAAACCCAACGTGATGAGGTAGTAACATGGCTAAAGTCAAAATGTAAATCAGGAAATGTAAATAACATAACTGATATCAGAATGAAGTGTTCAACCATACCTTCCTTTTCAAATAGCTGCATAGCCATCAGATTATAGAAGTACAGGTCATTCCAATCCAACACCATATGCAACATGTGAAATCCCCCTGCTTCTTTTATCGTTACAGCTCATCAGAATCAATACTTGGAATTATTTTCTTTAGAATGTTGAACGATGAGGCAGGTGTGCTATATTCTGCATTGAATAGCAGTAGCTCATTCTCTAGAACAGCAAAAGCATCAGCAAAAGCCTGTCATACACATTATCAAATAGTAAGTTCTCGAACCAGCAGTTTATTGAACCAAAATTTATATGTTCAAAGGTATAACAAATCATAATTCTTCAGACAGAAGAATAACCACATATAACTACAGAGAATGACAATTCCATGAGACTGCATTCCAATTATTATCTTTCCTAGTTTAAAAGTGTTGGTAATGTTTGGTTCTACTTTTTTGTGCATTAATTGTTAGTTGGAAGTTTCAAACATAACTATCAATTTTAGCATATTTTATTTGTGACTAATAAACTGGTCGGTGGGCAACATTTAAGATACAGAATAATTCTTGAGACCTATTGCAACAGAACAGCCATGTAGCTAGTGTAATAAAACAATAATGATGCAGTGGACATAAAATTTTCTTGACAACAAAAGATAGATCTAATGAGCACCTGACGAAATAAATTATAACTAACCTTGATACACTGGTGGATCCGGAAACAATTCCTACCTACATTGTTTGCAGGGCAAAGTGGATCATCAATATGAATCGGATCGATGCTGCAAAATAAACCAGACAGAAAATAACCATAGTCAGTATGTGACAGGAGCCTGCAGCATAACAGCAACATTAACCTTTATCAACCTGTGCCCTCTTTCTCGATTCAAATAAATCCCACTTCCTTGGATGGATATGCGCATAAGTCGTGGATCAAATATATTCCTGCCATTAAGATTACTAATTATATACAAGATAGAAGATGCACAGCATTAGCTAACAGAAGAAGGAACCCTATTCACATTCAGACGCAGTTTGTAATTATTAATTCATGTATCAAGGGTATATCCTTACCCAAAAAAGTACAGGAAATCCATCAAAAGGCTGCCCAGATTCTGCCAAGAAAATTATAAAGAAAAATATAGAGATGATTAAAAGGATAAAAACTGAGAAAGAATCATAGAAGAATAAAGAAAGCAAGGGTATCCAAGATTTGCAACTCACTTGGTTGATAGGACGACCAAGATGATGCTCATGCTGGAGAAAACGGACAATTAACAGTACCTGTAAAGGATAACTGGATCTTTTACTTTTCACAAATCCTCATGAAATTCAACGATCAACCAATCAACATAATATGCTAATAGGGAAATTAAGACAGGTGGTAAGTTTGAACTTCAATATCCCAAGACCTATGGGTATACGAAAATAAAGTTTCTCTGGATTGTGCTTCACTCGTTCTATTGTGGTTCTGCATAAATTCCATATATGCGTAATAAAGAAGTTATCCAGTGCAAAGAACCTTAAAAATCTACAAATTGCCATTTAAGGTAATAATGGTAATGCAGGAGTCGTACGAACAGCTATATACCAGACAGTAGGAGCTTAGACCACCAGAATAGGGGTGGTCCAGGCTCCGGTCAGCCAAAAACTTCTTGAGAATTAATGCAAGGGGTACAACCGCAGGAAACTGCTGAGTCAACTCACGGACCTGCAGAATCAATGATGAAAATATGAAGACGGGAAAATAGATAGGGGAAACCCTATTTGAGTAGTAATTATATCTTTAACAGTTCCTCCGCATGTTCGTATCAGAAGCACGATACCATGAGTCCCCCCCCCC
>LAPY01000681.1:87638-105049 GCA_000970635.1 Eragrostis tef
GCTACCGATCTACTTAAACACCGTAAATAACGTAACGAAATCTAATGAACCAGGCCAACGTAGTCGAGCTCCACCGACCCGAGCCACAGTTGTCCGTCCTTCTCGGCGACGTCGCTGAGCGTGACGCCCTTGGCCGCCGTGAGCTCCTCCACCTCCACGCCGTCCTTGTCGAGCCGGACGCCGACCAGGTGCTTGGCCGGAGCCGCCGTGGGAATTAGGCGCGCCTTCTCCTGGTTGAGCGCGACCCAGTAGCCTCCCCTGGCGTCGCGCCTGACGTTGTCCGGGTACCCCGGCAAGTCGGCCATGAGCTCGTACTGCCCGGCCTTGTCCCCCTTGATCCAGAACCTGAACGCCTGGCACGGCGCCGTGTGCGCCACCACCACGTGCGTCCGGTCGCCGCTGACCGCCACGCCGTTCGGGTAGGGCAGGCCGGCCTTGAGCACGGTGATGTGGCCCGTGCGCGCGTCGTACTTGAGCAGCCGCCCCGTCGAGTCGGCGTTCATCATGACCTCCGTGTTGAAGCGGCGCGGGTACGTGGCGCTGCTGTCGGTGAAGTAGACGTCACCGGTAGCCTGGTCCACGTCCAGCCCGTTCACGAAGCGGAACGGCGCGCCGTCGGCCTGGGTCGCCAGCACCTCGGCCTCGCCGCCGTCCGGGCCGACCTTCATCAGGCCCATGTACGCGTCGGCGATGTAGAGGTCGCCGGTCTTGGCGTAGAACTGGAGGCCCAGCGGGCGGCCGCACACGCTCTCCGTGTCCGCCGACGGCACCTCCGACGCCGTGCAGAGAGGGATCTTCCTGTAGTTGGCGCTGTAAGCGAAGGTGGTCCAGCCGAGGGCGCTGCCGCCCCACTTGAGGACGCGGCCGTCGGACACGCCGGCGTAAGGACCCTGACCCCTGCGGTCGAAGGCCAGGCTCTCGGCGCCGGTGACGCCCTCGGGCAGAGGCAGGTGGAAGCTCCACTGCGTCGGCGTCGTCTTGATCGGCTCGGCCGCGCAAACCGACGGAAGCAGGAGCGCCAGCCCGACGACGAGCAGAAGCGAAGTCGCCAGGTTACGCGCCATGTCGTCGATCGATTACGTCCTTGGAACGATGGCTTGGTTTGATGGAACGATATGCCCTGCACGCACCTGCGTTTTAAGGACCTGGGCGTGCGGCGGTCGCGTCACACTCGGACACGAGTCGCCTGGCAGTCGGCGTCGGTTCCGATCGATGCTTGTTCCATGAAGGAATCGGTGTTCGTGAGCCGGAGCAGAAGCGCGGTTGGTTTTGCTTCGCGTGTTGGACCTGATCTGGAACTGTTGAACGTGCGAAGCTCCGGATCAGGTCCAGCATCGGAAAGCTTAGCCCTTAGGAGCTGATCATGCTCCACAACATGCAACCGTGCATCACAAGCAAATCTGGATTAATTAGGGACGGCGAAAATAGCTTTGCCTAGCAATTCGGGAGTCCATTGGGGTTTATTTGCTGTTTGTGTAATCGAGTTTGTGCATCACCCGGAGCATTTTAAGTTCGTGCGCCCACATTGAGCCGCTGGTTGGGGTTCCCCCTCCATCCCGCACTCAAATTCTTAGTGTTCTAAGCTATCTAGGGCACTGTTTAAAAAACTTCCACATATAACTTTTGACCTTTATTTCGTAAAGATACAACTATTTTGACTCTTAGTAACAAGAAACTACAACTTTTTATGGCACATGTGTGACTGACGAGTGGGACCTGGCCATGGAGCACTTGTGGGATTGACATGTATGACTAGCCCACAAAAGTCATAGACTTATGTTACTAAGGGATGAAATAGCTGTAGTTTTGTGAAATAAACTTGAAAACTTGTATTTTTCTGATAAAAGGCACAAATAATTGTTCGTTTGTGAAGTGTAAGACCACATTGCAGATGGTGTTCTTACACGTTGCAGATCCTATTTCTATATTACAGATAATGTTTTATAATGTTGCAACAATTAATTTGTTGGATAAAGATGATATTACATGAAACATACAAAGTCGTGGTGGGATTTTTTTTCGTTGGAAAAGCTTACAAGTACCCATTCTTTGTGTGCGTAGCACGGTCCTGTTTTCATTTGGGATAAAGGATTGTCCTTTTTGTTTAGGAATATGTGTTATTAGGGTAGAATTTTTTCTCTTGGACAGGAAAGCACTAAGCTATTTGGACGCTTATTTCTATTTCGTGTTGGATATGTTCTTTTGTGATGTTGTAGACGCTATTAGTAGTTGATGTTGCAACGCTAAATGGCCCTGCGTCGCATTGTCAGCTTTCAGGAAGTTACGCATGTTAAAGGGTTTACCAGTTGTTCCCAAAAATACATTTACCTCACATGTCACAACTGCGATGACCGTTACCATTTGAAAAGGACGAGTAATTCAGCAACATGATTATTTGATTTCATTGTTACCGAGTTGAAACCGTATTCACTTAGAGATACAAATATCTCCCTCCAATGAAGGTTATTTCAAGTAAATTGCAGGTTACATCAAATATTTGCCTGTACTGAAGGTAAGTTAATAAACAAGGCCGCTTTTCCTAGAAAAAAGATAACTCATCTAACTACTGCCTCTTGGTACGAAAGAGCCAGGGTCAGCTATAAACAAGAGGAAGTAGGGGCGGTAACTGACGGTCTCGAGCCACCTCCTGCCAACTACTAGTCGTTAGAAACTCCAAGTTGATGTTGTTTTTTCTTCGCTATGTCCTAGGACGTATAAACCTCAGGGATTAAGGGTTTAACCCCTCTCTGTTGCTCAAAATCAAAATTAACTCTGCCTGGCTGCTAGAACCATCTGTCAAACCTGAACTCAAATGACTTTCTCGATGATGATGATGCTCTTCTAGAATTTCTGTTGTGCCTTGTCTTAGTTAATCCACTGTCACTAAAGCTACCACCTGCGGCACGATCATGAGCTTCTGAAAATTCCTCTGACCATGGTTCCAAGGGAATAAGATGGCTATCATCCTTTGCCTTCTTTTTATGCCTCTCAAGCTGCTTGACGTTTTCAGAGATTTGATGGATTGTCTGATTAATCTTTGTAAAACTTCGCTCCATAGGCTCCACAACATGGGACATAGTATATCTGACATCATCAGCCATCTACAAATATGCCAAAAGAAAAAAGAGTCAGCAAACTGTGGATGCGTACTATTTATGTCAAGTGCAAAAGGCTAAAGTATCGGAGGCATACGATTTCACTGCTTCCTAACACGACATCACGGACACTTTGTGGAAAACTCAACCGCCTGTCTTTGGCATCGCGAGGAGGCATTCGCAAGATTGTTAAACTGTCGATCCCTGTGTCTTCCTCGGGATCTGGAGCTCCCAGAGATGCATAATCAGACATGACAGCAACATTGGGAACACTTCTTTCCCCACGCCTGTAAGGTTTAGCTGGAAATACTTTCAAATGGACAACTGCTGCAACACCCATCTGTCATTCAAGAGATACAAAGTATTACGAGAAAGAACTTTAAACAACACTTCAACAAAATCTTACAAGAATGAATTTAAACAACATCCTTTCAGAATTAGAGAACCACTACAATAGTCGAGCATCAAGAGAACTTATCCGCAGTTCTGAACAGAAGTATGTACGAATGTGCATGGCAGTACATTAAAAAAATCCCACTACCACAACAACCATGTATATCCATTGATATGAAGATCCCTCTTTCTCTCTCAACTAACGTTCAACAAAAGCAGCAGTCCAGCTATCCATTCTAAGAGGGTAACAAAGTCATCCTATTACTCCTGGAGACAACTCAAGATAATACTTTTTTGTCTGAAGTAAATGGACTTTTTGCATCCATACCATCACTTTGGACTCAGTTTTCATCTATACCATCACTCTAGTCAATGACATGTGGGGTCTGGTCCTACATGTCATTGACACATAGTGATGGTAGAGATGAAAACTGCATCTAAAGTGATGGTATGGATGGAATTTTTCCCAAGTAAATAAAGGAAACATAATCATAAACCAATGAGCAAGTTTCAGCTTCATTTCAAAGTTTTTCACAAAGCCAGCTAACGGACATAGATGATTTGCCAAGAAAACAAAGCATGAAGTGACCTAAAGCAAGGAAAGCTAGCACTATTTGTGGATCATATGGATAAAGCATACAACCATGTAAACCAACCAAGCACAATCATAAAGTAAAAGCATGACAGTAGACAGCAAATGGAAGGATATAAACACACCTCAAGGCATATAATGTAATCCTGGATACGTGTTTGCAACCTTTGTGCCAAATGTCCTCTAAAAAGCCCAGTTGAGAACAGAAATGCAACAGCGATACCTTGCCACCAGGTCAGAAATACAATAGATTTGAAGGTTAGAAACTTAGATAGGGGCTTAATAGGTTCCAGCTTCTCCCTGGTAGCAGTATAGAACTGTATAAGGCAGTATAGCGCCCATGTCTGGCTGAAATTTAGGACAACAGCTAAATATGGATACCTGCAAAAAGCCAATAAGCTTCATGAGAATGGGAACACATTAAACAATCGTCCATGCGACATGGCAAACTTACGTATGTCTGAGTGACTAGTTATTAGTGACATATACAAGGATAGAAGTATGGAACGTTCACAAGAATGATGGAAATAAAAGCAATTGCATTGATTCCTACCCATATTTCCATCCAAACTTTCCTTCTCCATAGATTCCAAGAAGTTGCAAGAAAATTGCCAAGACAGCACAAATAGGTTTGAGTATCATCTAAGGAAATTAGGAAAGCACATAAAGGATTAGAGTAGATTAAAGAGGCTCAGCAAAATAGACAAAGGTTGTCTTCATGTGTACATACATATTGCACAATCCCAATCTTCACAGCATAGTAGAAGTCGGGGCCAAGGTACCAATTTCTCATAAAGCAGCTCAATGGGAAAGGATGTTTCACAATGCCGTAATCATAATCAACATCTAGCAAAGGCGAGCTCTCATTGGTATCAAGTTGACCCTCCATAAACCTAATGGTACTTTCTTCCCCACCTTGAATGGCCAAAAAAAAAATCTAGTCAACCAAACAATATAGATAACAAATAGTGAAAGCTAAAAGAAAACTTCCTAGGCTTGAGTCAGTCGTAACATGCATGAAATTAAGCAAGCCCATGCACTGAAAAGTATAGAACAGGGAACTGAATGAGGTGTTTCACCAACATCTTATATAACTTTATGATCAAATATTTACTTTATGTAACTCTTTTTTTCTTCATGTCTGGATTTTTCATTAGGAATTAGGGTACCAGTACATTTACTGATATACATCAAGATGAACCATATGGGCCAGATATAGTCTTGTGCACAACTCTAACAGAGATCCAAATTACTCACCTAAGCATGCTATCAAATATCTCTCAAAGCAGTACATGGCAAATGCCTCGTAACAATCCCGCATCAGTTCACAGATGAATGCAACATTTGAATTCAGTAACGAGAAGAACTGCAAAAAGTAAGAAAAATTATATAGTTACACAGGTAAATACGGATCTCATCAAAATTGAGTACAGAAATATATTTACAACTGTAACAAATACAAGAGCCAAAAGAAGGTGCAAGAAGGGAAGCACACAGTTTGAAAGCGTATCAAAAGAGAACATATTTCACAAATGGAGTTGCAGGCAGTAACGAAGCTAGAGTGAAACTTAGGGTGGTGCACAAGATGGTCTAACATATAGAAATATGCTTATTTTGAGTAATTTCTACTGTCATCTGTGGTCAAAATAAGTAAATTTGCACTAATCTTCTTTTCTAACCTGGTTGCAGGTGGCTGAACTCAGTGTAAAAGTTCACGTGTTTGCACCTTAATAAAGATTACAATGGACCATAGTATTCCATTGTCAAGAGTGATCTATCAGACTATCACAATAATGTTGATCAAGTTGATAAAAGAGAAGTCGTTTTTTAAGAAACTACACATAATAGACAATCATTTGAAGAATATCCTTCCCCAAATACACAGTGTTTTAATTCACTCCAAACGTCATAATTATGTCAGTGTCAGCTATACATAGTAGAGCAGTGGCATCTCATTGCACAAAAATGAAGGTTAGGAAACAAAGCAGTCAGGTCTACTTACTGATTGAACAGCGTATACTGGAACCATCAGAATAAGACCAATCAAGAATTTCTGCTCCTGCAATTTGCAAGTTCAATGAAGTGAATCAGAAAGCAAAATAACTGATACCATGATGGATAATTGAAACTTGAGTGTATATGCTATCAACATATTTCACATACAATTATTCTTGTACATTATACCAAGGAACGAAAGAATAGTACCTCAGGTTGATGGTATGCACAGAGGTGCTCAAAGATTAGAAACAGAGACAGAACTAGTGAAACAGTAACAGATGTTCCTGCACTCAAAATAGGCCAGCTTGGTAATGACCCTGACACTGAAACAAAGCCAGGGGAAAACATATTCCCTGCCCGGCCCAAACAAGTGCTCACATGGAGAAGCACCAACATGAAACGGACCACATTTTTCAGTGCCATACTGTCAGCGGCAGCTACGTGGATACAAGTTTTGAGATTATCCAAAATTCCAGCTTTGGTTCTTCGAAAGGCTAGAGGACTGAAGAATTCAGAAACTGAGAGGCAAATCTTCTTTTGTACTTCTGTGATATGCAAACACTCCTTTTACTTTTCTGCAACACTTCTATGTAGAGCATGCTGATCCTTTCCCTGTTCAGAAAATACATTTGAATTAAGATTTCCAAAGTATAAAAACAAAAGGTGCAGTGTACATCGAATGTTTTTGCTTTTCAACAAATTATGAGTGGGCACGAGCATCAAAGATTGAAGAAGACTGGTATACTATAACTCTACAGGTTTAGAAAAACACAAAGCCAAATTGTCAACAGAATCTAAGGTACTACCAAATGAAATCAGCATGACTCTTTTTCCATGGCCCCATTTTGAGGTGTTGGTTGTCCTCGGGTTTCGACTTTCTCTCTCTAATACAAAAATACGTAGCTCTCCTGCGGGTTCTAGAAATCAGCGTGACTCCTTTTGATAACTAGTCCAAATATTCTGGTTAAAATGTCTTCATGCAACATTAGCCGGCAAAAAACTCTGCAATTATAAATCCAATCTATTCAAAAAGACTGTAGAAAAGAAATCACCAATAGTGCAATATTTCTATTATGGGCAAATACTTGAAAACTTCCAAAACAAACTTTGGAAGCTCTAACCCTCCAGAGCTACCAATAACACTCGCAATCAATTTGTATTTCCAGACATTGGGAGCAAAATAGGAAATACCAATCATAAAGAGTGCAAGACCCAATAGCTCCTGCTCTACTAGTGTTTTACTCTCTGATTCTTCTTGACGATGAACAGTAATTAGTAAGAATTGTGACCCTGTCCGCGCAGCTACGTGGATACAAGTTTTGAGATTATCCAAAATTCCAGCTTTGGTTCTTCGAAAGGCTAGAGGACTGAAGAATTAAGAAACTGAGGGGCAAATCTTCTTTTGTACTTCTGTGATATGCAAACAATCCTTTTAATTTTCTGCAACACTTCTATGTAGAGCATGCTGATCCTTTCCCTATTCAAAATACATTTGAATTAAGATCTCCAAATATAAAAACAAAAGGTGCAGTGTACATCAATTTTTTTTGCTTTTCAACAAATACGTGTGGGCACGAACATCAAAGATTGAAGAAGACTGGTATACTATAACTCTACAGGTTTACAAACACACAGCCGAATTGTCAACAGAATCTAAGGCACTACCAAATGAAATCAGCGTGACTCCCGTGGCGCGAGTGTTGGCTGTACTCCAGTTTCGACTCTTTTTCACTCTCTAATACAAAGATACGCAGCTCTCCTGTGTGTTCGAGAAATCAGCGTGACTTCTTTTGATAACTAGTCCAAATATCGTTAAAATGTCTTCATGTAACATTAGCTGGCAAAAAAATCTGCAATTATAAATCCAATCTATTCAAAAAGGACTGTAGAAAAGAAATCACCAATAGTGCAATATTTCTATTATGGGCAAACACTAGAAAAGTTCCAAAACAAAATGTATGAACTGTGGAAGCTCTAACCCTCCAGAGCTACCAATAACACTTGCAATCAATTTGTATTTCCATACATTGGGAGAAAAATAGGAAATGCCAATCATAAAGAGTGCAAGACCCAATAGCTCCTGCTCTACTAGTGTTTTACTCTCTGATTCTTCTTGACGATGAATAGTAAGAATTGTGTCCATGACTCCATGTCCGCTCCTCTCTCTTTTAATTCAAAGTTTCAAACTATACAATGGTTGACTTCTAAACTACAAAGCTCGTCAATTTCGAGAATAACATAATACTATACGAACACATTGGCAATAACAGAATGCCAGTCAAGAGCGAACTAGCAGGAGGGAAAAAAAACAGGATGTTCAGTTAAACCCCCACCCCACCCAAACAGGAGAAGAATTGTAATTCAAAACTGCAACTGGTAAGAAAAGCTTGGCTACTAGAGTAATGGCCACCTATTACGTTGACTCGAACACTGAGATCAGTCCTGCGCTGAAGAAGAACCGAATCGAACCATGGACGGATCAGAGAACTACTCTATAACGCGACACTAAGAGGCATTGGTTTACCGTATAATAGCCAGGATCGGGTTCAATTGATGGCCGCAAAATGAAAAAAAAATATCAGAACGAACTAGAAACAATCCAAGCAAAGCCGACGCGCGTACCTACCAGTCCAGACGGATCCACCACTCGACGCGGGGCGGTGGGGGAGGGGAGGGGGAGACGAGGAGGAGGTGCGACGTGGAGGAGGGCGCGGAGCACGTGCGGAGGAAGGGGGATTCGAGGTGGCGTGCTGGGGCGGAAGGGGACCTGGAGGCGTGTTCGGCGGGCCGGCGGCCTGAGACCGAGAGAAGAAGGCTCTGCCGCTTTTCTCCTCTCTTGGTGACGATGGCGTGCGGTGCGGTGCGGACCGCCGGTGCTTTCAGAGCCACGAAGAGGAACGGTGCTGGAGGATGGGCCACGCTGGGCCGACCCCTGGGCCCCAGGGACCCTATCGTTCCTAACTTCGAATTGGATCCTTGTCTTCTCCGAAGCAGTTTGCAATTACTACTTCTAGTATGAAACACAAGAGGAAATAAATAAATGAACGTATGTTTACAAATCCGTCCGTGATGGATCTATGTTTTTTTTTTTGAGAACCCCGTGATGGATCTATGTGAACAAGGCATATTGATTAGCGCAGCATTGCCCTGTCCGTCATTTTCTAACCTGAACTGTTTATTTACACGAACATACAATTAAACAAGAATCTGTCAAACTCGTACATCCACTGCTAAAAACTTCCGTAAGATCCAACCACTCTTCTCAACCACCAGTCGAGCGAAGCACATTGCTACAACGATACAAACGTGTTTTTCATGCCAGCGTCGGCCATTTGTTCGGCGACACCTCGAGGAAAAGAGCGCTCTTTGCCGCTCTCGGTTAAACAAATGGCATGAACAGTTTTGCCTCCGCGTGTGCTACTTTCAGTTTTAACTAGTACACGGTAGGGTATCAGCAACTGGCCGATTGCAAGCTTGATGATAGTAACTCAAAGGAGCCGCAGAGCAGAACTCATTGACCCATAAAGCAATAACACCAAAACAAAAAAGAGAACTACGGGGAAAACCACTAACATGCGTCTAGAAAAGCAAATATGGGTTTAGTCACAATAATCAACACAGCATTCAACAATCACCAATAGTCTAAGTAAAAAAGGTGCCATTATCCAGGCTACACAACGACAAATCCAGATCTAGATTTTCACTGGATACAATTTGACAGCTAACACCATGGAATCTCGCAAAACATTTGCTACAATAGTGACAGTACTTGAACAACATAGAGGATACCAAGTATCCACATCCAAGGGGCTGAGGCGGTCATCCGCGACTCCTCATCAGCAAAGCAGCTTTATTCAGGCTTCACCTGCAAATGTAAATTGAATTGCTGTCAGATCAAGCACGCAGTTTACAGCTCACCAAATTCGGAGAAGCATAATCATCTTACATCAGGAGAGCGTGACCCAGATGGGCTCCTGCTAGGGCTCCCTTTTTTAGGGCTTGCTGCTTCACCATTTGCTGGCTGCACAGGCAGTTTAGCAGACAAAAAATTAAGTAAAAACAAGAAGAAAATGTTTGAATATGATATAGGGCACTTACAGAAGCATTAGGGGATTTGGATCTTGCTGGTGATCTGCAAAAGGTTCCAGAAACAACTGAATTCAATATCCAAAAAGCAGCTTTAATAACTTGATTCCAAATTCCAAAAGCCTTGATGCCTCGCCCAGTCGAACGAAAAGCGACAAAAGCTCATTTAGAAAAGAAGCATTGAGTTCCATAAGTCCAACGCATGCAATAATGTAAACTTGCTGTGTTAATGTGAATAGTGCATGTGAGCTACATAAACCATCTGAAAAGTGCCCAAGGCAGGAAGAAAACTCATTCCCCAAGCATTGAACTCCAAGTATGTTCCTAGTCGCATTGTACCACCATAATCCAGATCCATTCCTTAACGCTCTTATATCCAGTATTCCAAACAATGCGCTATGCCCAAGCTCTGATGGTAATCAGTTACAGTACATTAGGTAAGAAATGCATGGTTCACTTTCGATAAAATCTCTCAATTAACGAGCATACCTCATACAACCAACTGAAAATCGCATCCTCAATATCCTAATGCGCAATCCCCAGATCGCCGCACAATCCCAGATAAAATGGTGATACGATCGAGTCTTCAAAAACAGAACACATAACAGACTAAGCAGTTCATAATGCGCGTCAAGAGGAATCTGAGAGCTTGAGAAGTTCACAAGCAATCAGACTGTATAGCAATGTTCATCAGCACAGATATGCTTGGGAGCATAACTGGACACTTTATTTAACACCAGAGTGTTGGCATAGAAGGTTACGGAGTTCTTTTAAGAAATGGTTATAACAAAATCAAGTATTTTACAACTTGTAGCAAGTCAACAGTACTCCTAAGAGGACCAAGAGCGTTATTTTGGAAAAAGCACATTAACCACTTTTTCAATAACAGAGCAGTTATGATACAAATGTAGAGGCTTAGGTGTATCAGGTGGAAAAGTGTATCACTTGGTTACTTAAATTAAGGGTTCAAGGCTAAAAAAATTGGATCTTTGTGCATTACCTTGAAGGAGAGCGTTCTTTTGACGGTGACCTTGAACGGGATGAAACAGATCTCGAACGGGATCTAGATGCTGAGCGGCGAGCCCTCGGAGACTTGCTGTAGAATATAATGATTACAGGTTAGTTATCACCAAGGTTACCCAAGAATATGAAAGTAAGGCAACATACGATGGGGTCCGGCTCCTGCTTCTACTGTAGCTACGACTTGGGCTTCTGCTGTAGGAGCGGCCACGTTTACCATCATACTCCTTTACCTGTAGAGAAAATGGTGCATAATTAACAAAAGTGGTTCCCACTCAGGACTTAACAAGAAACAAGCAACAATGCTTACCCTTATATAAGCTCGCCCAAAGGCATTCCTGAATTCAGTATCATCCAGCTTCTTTATCTGCAATCAAAGCCAAGAGAAAAAAAAAATTCAAAGCATGAAAAATAACACTAGGGCTAAAGTGAATAGAGATAACTGTGACAGAAAGTGATGCAGTACAAAATCAAATATTCTAGAGGGTCATACAAATTAAAGAGTACAGGAAAAAGCTAAAGAAATGAAAAGGTTCACACAAACCAACCGGTCAATGCCACAAAAACATGATAATATATCAGATATGAACTTACAGCATATTTCATATCATCGTAATTTGTGTAGTCCACAATTCCTACGGTGCCTGTAACAATAGAGAAACATGGGTCAATCAAATGCGGGAAAAAACTGTCAGTATTATCCACATAGATAGCATTATGCCATACTATTAACACAAAGATATTGAATGGTATGAAATATTATGCTGTGGGGTGTTTATGTAGTACTAAGGACAGGAAGAGATCAAATTCAGTACGTTTGGAGCACATCTACTGAGAAAAGAAAATAAAAGGTGCCACTGGTAGGACTTGACGAGGAAACATTAAAGTAATGTAACCGGTATCCCAAAATCAAGTAACGAAATAGATCATTGATCAAAATTGGACTCATTTTTGTGCCATACACCTTGTTCACACATACATTACTAGCACCAGAAATATACTTCCATGGTGTTTCTGAAGATGTCTGATGAGTATCTCAGAAATGAAAATAGGATAGAAGCGTATGCTTTCAGTAAGCAACTTACCACCACCCTCACGGTACACTTCAGAGAAACACACATCACCAGCCTTTCGCATATGGTCCTGAGCAAAACATGACGAGTCTAAATGTGATGAAAGCAATACATTTAAGCAAACAAAAAAAATTCAAGAAAGTGTTTTGTGCACACCTTTAGATCCTGCCATGATGCAGAAGAAGGCAGCCCAGTAACAAGCACTGTTGCAAAATTTCAAACTATAAGATTGTAGAGAGAGAACTGTAAGGTAAACATCTTCTCATGGATAAAATTCATACCACGATATTCAGAGTGCCTAGAAACACCACGGCGTGGCCCGCCACCGCCTCCAAAGCCACTTGAACGTTCATGGGAGGAAGCATTACCTCTCCCACCATGAGCAGGTTCAACCTGCCACAAGTGGGTATAGCTCAACAAATTAAAGACAGTGAGATTTCGAATAAACAAATATGCAAGTGACCAAAGCTCTGGTTAGAGTACTCTCAGACGGTGTCCATCAAAATTGTATCCATCCCGGCCAGCAATTGCATCTTCAGCGTCACGAGGATCTTCAAACTACAAGATTAGCAACGACCTTATTTACTATTTGTGACTCATCTAACAGCACCAAGTTCTTTGAAGCAAAATTGATAGCTATGTTGTTTGAAACATTCAGATGTATCTTACCTCAACAAAAGCATAGCCAGGAGGCCTCGGGGGGATCTTCAAGTCAATGTCAACAATTCTCCCATACTGCATCAAAAAGATTTTTACATAACATCAAATTAGGCCTTATGACAGAAACATACCGCCTTAAAAACGTGTGAACCTATGCAGCACCGATACGGATACGCGTATCAGTATCGGACCGATACGGATACGGCGATATGTCATTTGCCAAAAAAAACCGATACGGATACGTTTCAAAAAACAAATTCAAATAACTCAAAATAGGTTCTATTTAGAGTTCTATTGCAGAACAATAACAAAAGAGTCTCAAATTTAAGTAATTGTAAACTAATGAATCATAAAAAGAGATAAAGAGCAAGGCAGCAAGCAACTGCAAGTGTTTGCCATATGAATCGCTGCAGATTGCCAAGGAAGACCGAACCGAGATCCGTCAGTTTGTCAGGAGAGTTGGCAGCCGTCGTCGTCTTGTGATTGGCGTCGTCAAGCGTCTGTCGCCGGCGTGCACGTCGCCGGCGCGTCGTCGAGCGACGATTGGGCGTCGCCTCGGCGAGCGGCGGCGGCGTTCTGAATCGAAGCGGAAGCCGTCCGTGGCTCCGTGCATGGCTAAATAGGTCACGTATGCAAAGAAGCTGTGGGCCAAGTGGGCCACTTATCTCAGCTGGGCCGTATCGAATAACAGCCAAAACGTCTCAGGCGCGTGTCCGAATTTTAATTTTTATTCGTTTTTTGGATACTCGCCGGATACGTATCGCCGGCGTATCGGACACGTATCCGTGTCCGCAGGCGTCTCAGACATGGATACGCTGTGTCCTGGACGTATCGGTGCAACGTAGGTGTGAACGATACAAGAACATTATCAGTATTGATTGAGATTCTAGAGGAAAGTGGAAATATTTTACAATATATTGGTATGGCAATATTAGCATAATAACAGGCATCACATTGCATCGTGAAAGCAAATCATAACATACAATAGTGGCGGATTACAATACCGCCAAATCAAATCTAGCAAGCACGTGGTAACAGAGCCTAGAATAACGCAGTAACACAGCATACTTCTTCAAGACGGCAAAATAAAAAGAATAAACTCCAGACCTTGTAGAAGAGATCCTCCACCTCCCTCTCCCGGATGTCGCCGGGGAGGTTCCCGACGTAGATCGTCCTGCTCCAGCGCCTGCTGCTCATCCTCTCGCGCTGCAACCTAGCAACCAAACAAGCATGAATTTCAGTTCCGCCGCATCTGCATCTCCCAGTCCGACGCAAATAGCCCCCCAAACAAGAGGAAAATCAAAAGAAAACCGATGGAATCAGCGCTGTGCCGCGCTGAATCACGAGGGAGGATCTGTACCGGAGAACGCGGTGGCCGGAAGGTGCGGCTCCAGGCTAGGGTTTGGCTTCCACGGCCACGGGTTCTTCGGCGGGTGGGGATGAGAAGAGAGAAGATGAGGGTTTACGACCGCTCGAAGGGAGGAAATACGGTCAGAACGCGAGGAGAGTCCGGTCCATATCCGTCAGCCCGTTTACGACCAGGCCCGTACGTCTTTCCCGGGTATAGATGGGCTGGCGTCTTCACTGCTTCGAGACGGGCTCGCCGCCCACTTGATTTTTCACACGTCCCTAAAAAAGTCATTTGATGCTAAAACAAATAATAAAAAATCATTTTCACACGTTTGTTCCACTCACTACAAAACTTCTCTATTTTTAGAAAAAAAAGGAAAAATGGTTCATCAAGAAAACTAAAACATCCCAGCCTCTAGATTCAAGGATGCATCTGGATGACATATCTTTTATAGAGTTTTCGCTATAGAGTATACTCCATCTACCATACAAGACACACAGCACAACACCAAGAAGATCACAGAGATTAAAAAAATAGTTCATCTTAAATGTTCAACGTAATGATAAAACCCCGCTGCTCTTGGCAAAAGTGTTCATAGCCTAAGTTTTCACAAGGCAACACACTAATTACATGTTCTTGTTCCCCCACTGAATAAGACACATTATCGAGCACATACCCTGTATAGCAAAAAAATTTGTCATATAAAAAACCATATCATCATGGCCTAATCATATTCATTTTAAGATTTCTTACATATTTTGTTCATAAAAATTAGGGGGACTCTATTTTTCTTCGATGAAACGGTGGTGGAACTCCCCATCTGAATTTTCTCATTGAAAACGAACAAAGTTTGTTACAGGATTGTTTACATTTGGCAGCACAAAGTGCTGAAGAAACTAGCAAAAACAAAGAGGCAGCTAGCCGGTACTTGAGATCACGCATTCTATTCCTCTTTTTGTGTCTTCGCAATTGTGGTAACAACGTTTATGTGACCACTCACGCAAGACTCACCACGCTTTAGAGAACATCATCAAGATTTGGAAAAGCATTATGGCTAGCCGGTACACCCTTGAAAGTTGCCTTAGTTGAATGCCCGTTGGCCTGCCCGATCAGGGCATAAATCGATGAAAGGTGGCAATCCCTGACAATGAAGCATCTTTTCGTGAATTTTGTTCCCTTCTAGTATATTGATTCTTTAGCAAATTCGGATTAGACATGGGCTGGCTCTGTAGAACTCGCATCTGGCAACGCCCGCGGCTTTGGTGCTTGTTATCGCAATTTCAGAAAACACATACAGTTTGTTCAAAAAGCCCATGCCGATGTATGAGTAATCAAACAAATTGTAATATGCAACTTCTACAGAAACACAGAGAGATCAATAGTTGATGATCTTGCTATACAGATCTGCCAATTCGTGTCTTGATATTCTAATTTCTAGACGCGGTTCATCCTCTTGACTTGATTACTTTTTTTTTTGCGAATTGACTTCATTACTTGACTGCCCATGCATATGGGAATTGGAAACTTTGGATACGAGACGAATCATAAGTTGAAGTTGTCAGCTCGCCCACTTGATTTTTCACACGTCCCTAAAAAAGTCATTTGATGCTAAAACAAATAATAAAAAATCATTTTCACACGTTTGTTCCACTCACTACAAAACTTCTCTATTTTTAGAAAAAAAAGGAAAAATGGTTCATCAAGAAAACTAAAACATCCCAGCCTCTAGATTCAAGGATGCATCTGGATGACATATCTTTTATAGAGTTTTCGCTATAGAGTATACTCCATCTACCATACAAGACACACAGCACAACACCAAGAAGATCACAGAGATTAAAAAAATAGTTCATCTTAAATGTTCAACGTAATGATAAAACCCCGCTGCTCTTGGCAAAAGTGTTCATAGCCTAAGTTTTCACAAGGCAACACACTAATTACATGTTCTTGTTCCCCCACTGAATAAGACACATTATCGAGCACATACCCTGTATAGCAAAAAAATTTGTCATATAAAAAACCATATCATCATGGCCTAATCATATTCATTTTAAGATTTCTTACATATTTTGTTCATAAAAATTAGGGGGACTCTATTTTTCTTCGATGAAACGGTGGTGGAACTCCCCATCTGAATTTTCTCATTGAAAACGAACAAAGTTTGTTACAGGATTGTTTACATTTGGCAGCACAAAGTGCTGAAGAAACTAGCAAAAACAAAGAGGCAGCTAGCCGGTACTTGAGATCACGCATTCTATTCCTCTTTTTGTGTCTTCGCAATTGTGGTAACAACGTTTATGTGACCACTCACGCAAGACTCACCACGCTTTAGAGAACATCATCAAGATTTGGAAAAGCATTATGGCTAGCCGGTACACCCTTGAAAGTTGCCTTAGTTGAATGCCCGTTGGCCTGCCCGATCAGGGCATAAATCGATGAAAGGTGGCAATCCCTGACAATGAAGCATCTTTTCGTGAATTTTGTTCCCTTCTAGTATATTGATTCTTTAGCAAATTCGGATTAGACATGGGCTGGCTCTGTAGAACTCGCATCTGGCAACGCCCGCGGCTTTGGTGCTTGTTATCGCAATTTCAGAAAACACATACAGTTTGTTCAAAAAGCCCATGCCGATGTATGAGTAATCAAACAAATTGTAATATGCAACTTCTACAGAAACACAGAGAGATCAATAGTTGATGATCTTGCTATACAGATCTGCCAATTCGTGTCTTGATATTCTAATTTCTAGACGCGGTTCATCCTCTTGACTTGATTACTTTTTTTTTTGCGAATTGACTTCATTACTTGACTGCCCATGCATATGGGAATTGGAAACTTTGGATACGAGACGAATCATAAGTTGAAGTTGTCAGCTCAGAGGATTATGCACGCATCAAATCGAATTTATACACGGCAAAAGCTCCACGCATTACTTGCTGTTCATTCGGATCAAACACAGGCAGAAGAGATCGACCGCTCTCATCAATACACAGGTACAGACAGCCCAGGCCGACCGGATCTTAGCCCCGCTTGACGGGGTCGAAGTTGGAGACGGCGACGACGGCGCCGACGATGGCGACGAGCACGACTCCGCCGGACACGATGCTGAGCAGGAAGTTCTTCAGCGACGGCGTCAGAGTGGC
>LAPY01000682.1:14159-26865 GCA_000970635.1 Eragrostis tef
GCGGCGGGACACGGGCTCGTCGTGCCCTGGTGCTGCCAGGTGGAGGTGCTCTCCCACGCCGCCGTGGGCGGGTTCCTCACGCACTGCGGCTGGAACTCCGTCCTGGAGAGCGTGTGGGCGGGCGTGCCCATGCTGTGCTTCCCGCTGCTCACCGACCAGCTCACCAACCGCAGGCTCGTCGCGCGGGAGTGGCGCGCCGGCGCGTCCGTCGGGGACCGCGGCGCCGTGCGCGCCGACGAGGTGCGCGCGCGGATCGAGGGGCTCATGTCGACGGGCGGGGAGGAGGGCGACGGGCTCAGGGACCAGGTGACGAAGCTCAGGGCCACGCTCCAGGCCGCCGTGGCGCCCGGCGGCTCGTCGCGGCGGCGCCCGCTGAGAAGGGCCGGGCGCACGCGTGGTCGAAGACGTGTGTGTTCTTGTGTGTGCCGTCGTGCGCGTCCTGTTGTGTACAATCGAAATGGAAGTTTGTGTACTGCCACGAATAAACTGGCTCCAATCGAAGCGTATACTGTACACGGTCGTTCGTCGACATCGTTACGCAGGCCTGGTGGTACCTGCGTACGTCGTATCTTTGTTCCGTTGGCTCAAGTTTCAAGTGCAAGATATATCAAGAGAATGCCGATATGTTGCTTACCTATTCGTGGACGTGCATATACATACGACAACAGAAAAACGAAGAGAGCACGAACAACAACCACAAAAAAACAAAAGAAACAACTCCGGACCAAGACGTTTGAAAGGGGATTTTGCCCATGCTCTTGCCTCCTCGACGATCTCTTTAAATCTTGTTTGGAACTATGAGACTAAACAATTACGCAGTTATTTGTTTGGAGTCTTCACTAATTATTTTGATAGAGAATGTATTAGTTTGTTCCTCTGACTGGCAAGACTACCTTTAGCTTTTTGATTGGCCAAAAATTAGTCCGTCAAGTTTGGATCCTGCATGGATTAAAATTAGTCATTTAACAATTCTATAGGATCCAAAAAAATGACTTTAGTTAACGCCTAAAGTTAATGAAGAGCTTGAAACGTGAAGAGGTGATTGTCTTGTTCTTTCCTAATTTGGTAATTCCAACTGTGGCACAATGAGATTGAATTACGAGTACATGATTTTTATGACATTTCTAACATATCACTAGTTATTTATTGTTATCTCATAAATTTGAACTCGCCCAAATAGTGCACCAGCACCACACAACATGATCTAACCTCGAAGATCTAACATCAGGTTAAATCGTCAAGGTAGAAGTTATAGATAAATTGAGCACAACTCAACCAGTTACGTTCATTACGATGAAACTAACAAAATTGCGGAATTTGGGGGTGGGGGTGGGGTTGCGCGACTAGGGGCCATTGCCCCCCTCCGCATTGGTATATTTTTTGAGTAGTGTTGCTTACATTTTGAAACCCAGAATAATTGTGTTAGTAGTTTACAAGTAGATAACCATGAGCGAAGCCCACATAAAGCCCCACAACTCACGTAGTTGCCATCTAAACCTAAATGTCATGTAAACTTTGTCTTTAACTCCTCTTGATGCAACGCTTCTTCTATTCCTAGTTTACACACGCCACCTCACTGGCTTCGGGCGAGATCGCTTTATGGTGAAGATGTCAAGGATTGATGAGGGTTGCTCCTTGCTTCAGGTCGTGCTCGATGTACATATGAGATTTTGATGGCTACCTTGCGCGTTCGGCAGCAAATTGAAATAAATGCAAGCAAGTCACCATGCTCTAAATTGTAGACATCTCTAATTGTGTAATTGGTGCATATGAGTAGATAATGTAATTTTGGTGCAATAAAAACATTTGATCGATAAATTTTGATAGCAGTTGTTTTGTCTTTGATTTTCTAAATCAACACACCCGACTAAATATTCTTTTAGTAGCAGGGGACTTCTATCAATAAGGAGGCGCATGTGGTAATTTTGTGAATATCAAGATCAAGCAATTTAGTCTCTTATCGATGTTCACAAAGGATATGATGTTTAAACCATGTTTTTTATTCTAAGCATTGTGACGTCATAAGGTGCTAAGGATTTTATGGTTTCATTATGATGGCATATCTGTAATTATCCTATCTCCGGGTAGGGCCAAATTTTTTCCGTGCCTCCTACCCCAAATTCACCTCTCCGGCCTCCGCCGCGCCGCTAACAGTCATCCGGCCGGGTCGCCGCGTCTTCCTCCAGCCTCCCTCAACCACCAACTAAGCCCTCTTTTACTGTCCGCAGTAGAACGCACCTCCCCAATTGTCGCTGCACCGGATCCGCATGTTGCTCTCTCGCATTCTTGCCACCTCCCTCGGTTCCTCCCCCAACAAAACCAGCGAGACGAAGCCCGCCTTCGAATTGATTACTTATTCTTCTGTTTCTGGTAAGAACGAAGAAGCCCTTGCATTCAGCATTGATGGATTACTTGCTAGAGGAATGGTTTGAGGAATTAATTCTGTTATATCCTCCATATCTTCGTTCTGTGGAGTCAAATCCAAGTCGCTTCCATTCCATTAGGCCTTGCGAGCGTAGGCGCAATCAGTTCAAGAAGGAAGGCTATATGCTGGCTTGCAACTTTCATTTGGGCTCATCAAGGTTCCCATTGCTGGAACCATGGCCGCCATCTGGTGTACACAGGGTTGCAAGGCGTCGCGGTGATTTGTTATGTGAGCTGGATATGCCCTCTTTTTTGCGATGCTATATGTCTTTTTTTATGCTTATACTGTTATACAGTTCCAATACTACAATTTCAATTTTGCTGACTTGCTATTGTAGGGGCTCAGAGACGCTCAAGGTTGAAATGTACTATACTGTGCTGTGAGCTGCAGCAATCTACTACTTCAGTCCATTTTCAGGTATTCTAGAATGATTGGCTTTGATCATTCTTCAAAGTCATATTATAATTTCGCAGTTACCTCTGTATCTCGTTCACTTATGTGACTATCACTCTAAAAAGTATTACTGTATATTAAGTATGGGTCTTTTAGGACTGTGGATAAAAAATGAATTGCAGGATGCCAATGAATTCTTGAGCCATTTTTTTTTGTGCTACAGATTTAGTTGACTTAGTGAATGTTGCATTCAGAAGAATGGATACAACAGTAGAATGATTTTTAGCAACAGCAGAAAGAATTTTTAAGGAAAGCATTTATGCTATTCAGCAAAATATTATTGATTCCTTTTCGTTTAACTTTACAAGTGCTGTAACCTTGATCATTTTGTCTTCTAAGTGTTTGGTACTGTTGGTAAAAAGACAAATCAGATAAGTGAAAAATGATACTCGTATTCTTCAGCCAGTACAAAATGACAAATGCTTGGCATCCTGGACCTATACATAAACCGATGCAAAGATTCTCAAAATGATTTCCTTTTCAATTGTTTCCTGGCTGTTTATGTTGCAACTAGTTTCTTCTGACATGGAATGTTAACCTTTGGCCTTTGCATCATTGTAGCAGGACAAATGTTCTTCTATTGACCAGGCAACGTCATACATGCATGTACAATCTCTTAGGAATTTTCCCATTGAAAAACTTTGTGGAGAGGTAGTCATGGTGCGACTTGATTCTGCTCATCTCTTGGGACCCGTAGAACCGTGCAACCTCTCACTGAATAAGACATTGTTAACTATCAAATACTTGTTAGCAGCAAGAGCAAAAGTAGTTATTGTCACAAGTTGGGACACAGTTGTTCAATCCGATAACCCAGTGGTTAAGTCAACTGAGGCTTTTGCAGGTTAGTCAACGTTCAATTGTTCATATTATTGTTCATCATGTAAGAAGAAACTTTAGGCATATGTTCTGTTTCTGCCTTTTCGGATTAATGAAAAGATTCAGCTCAATGTAGCATAATAATGAATTGCACCCATATTCCGTTTTTCTTGAATCACAAAATTTTGAATAGTCACCTGTTTTGGATTTTATTCATAGTCCAGAAAAGAAAAAAAATTATTATTTTTTAAAAAATAAATAAATAAAACGGAGATGATAGGGTCCTATGCACCACATGTCTCTACTATGTTATCTTGACAGGTAGCATCCTTACTTGTAACGGTTCCCATTGTTGTTGGTGATAAATTGGTTACTATAGACTGTTTCCTTATCATTTCTACAAGACAAAGCATCGCGTAAGTTTACAAATTAAAGCAATGTATTGAGTTGTAAATCGAGTTTTTTCCTTTAGTTGCTAGCTTGAATAAATTCTTTCGTAAAATGCTGATTCTTCTCTTTAACTCAATCATGTGCTGATTGTGTCAGAGTACTTATCGTCGCTTCTTCAAGTGGGAGTCATTCCAGTAAATGGATTACCTGGTTTAACATCGGTTAAGAAGGAAGAGTGGGTGCAGAGTGATATTATTTTATTTGAAAATCTTCGGAATTACAAAGGAGAAGTTTCTAACTGCAATGATTTTTCTCAGAAGCTAGCTTCAGGTGCCGCAATATTTGTCAATGATTCTTTCTCACTGTCTCATAAGATTCTTTCATCAACTGTTGGCATCACCCGCTTCTGCTATGCATCTATTGCTGGTTTCCACTTTGAGGAGGAGCTTATGCAATTACTAAAGATCACAGACACCACGAGGCGCCCATATATTGCAATTGTAATCATTAACCTTTTTTGGTTTTCCAATTGTAATCTGATAGGGTTTATTGCAAGCTGAATCTCTCAATTTTCCCTCTTTTTTCTGTTCGTTTGTTTGAAGTTCTTTCCCTGTTCTTCATACATGATAAGTTCAAAGACTTAACATAAACATTACTAGCATACACTGTATAAGCATATATGCCAAAGCTATAGAAAGGCAGTCATAATCAACAAAGAAGACTTCAGGCATTATGGTCAACATCATATGCTGATAAGTGATAATGTAACACAATATAGTTCTAAAAGTTTTGTTATACTGATGCTAGAAATATAACATTTTTTTCTGGAACACACAGGAGAACTGTGTATCATTGCATTAAGAAGTAGAAATATAACAATAAATGCCATACTGCTGCAACCTTAAGCTCAGGTTGGTAACATGTAAATTTTCAGTCTCATCACTTTGAAATATGTTTAGAATTGTAATCTGTCATGGGCCTTAACCAAGTCCATCCGTGAGTCCTGTTAAGGTTTAAGTTAATTAAGGGATTATTAGATAGAATTAGAATTGGAGTCCTATATGATTGTAAGCCAGGTTCCTATATATGGAGGGCATGGCGGCGTGAATGAGGCAAGCAAGAAACAGATCAAGAGTTCTTAGTATCTCTTTTATCCCTGCCCTAGCGGTGCGACCGATGCCCGTCAGCGAGGTCGCGCCGTTTGGGTTCAGGACCATCTAGTTCTGTTCGTGACATAATCACCTGAAACATAGTGATTATTGTATTATTAGCCGCAATTGGCAGCAAAGGATCTGTGGTACTAGCAATGTTTTTTTTTTTGGTTGTAAACTATATGCAAATAAGATCTGTGCTTTACTAGGTAGTGCTTCGAAAACCTGAAATGTAATTGATTTCTGTTGCCTAATTAATTTGTTTCTTAATGGTTCTTATTGCAGATTGGAGGCAGTAACTTCTTGAGAAACACACCTGCTCTTCACTTGCTAGCTTCTCTATGTGATGGGCTGTTCTTCGTTGGAAAACTGTCCTTTCAAATAATGAACGGCCTTGGAATTACAGTGCCATCTCGTTTCATAGAAAGAAATGCCGTTGCGGAAGTACTTCAACTTATTCAACTTGCTCGTGATAGAAACATTCCTATTTATTATCCAGCAGACTTCTGGTGCTTCAATAATGATGATAATGAAAGGTTGGGAATATTTAACTCTACTGACTTATCATATGGTGAGTGCTGCTAGCGATTTTTCACGGTCTTTTATCAGTTTTCTCAGGGGCAACGTTATATGAAATTGCACTCTCCTTAATTAGATTAGGCAAGTTTTGCAAGCTTTACAAGGGGAAAGGGGTACCAGTCTAGCTGACAAATTACACCATGGAGAAGCATATTTGCGTGAGTTAAATGTTTAAAACTGGAAGCAGAATAAGCAGCATCTTCTAAAATAAAACTAAACTTTGAAATTCTTGTTTGTGAATTTAGCAGATTATAGGGCTTTACATGCTTGTACACTTGCTAATAACTACTATTATAGCCACTTCTTGAAAATTATTAGTGATTGTGTTTACAGTTTGGTTATTGCAGTGGCACATAAGTAATTATTACTGCAGTAATTTTTTTTTTGCGTGAAATTAGTATACTGCAGTAATGAAGTGTGCTAATACCTGTGTTTTTTCTGAGCCTAATTGTTTAGGCTGGATACCTGCGGATATAGGGCCATCAACTTTGGAGAAAATATCTTCTTTAATACCACTGTACAAGGTAAGAAATTGTAGTGACAATGACACTTCACATATTTTCTCATCTGTATGAACTGTACAATAGTTTTTTCATTGTTTTGAGTAACTCTATTTTTACAGATCTAAGTACATCTATGAAGAATATGTATTTTGAGAGAAGTATTGAAGATAAAATTACACCCATACTGAACTGCACAAATTGATTCATTATATTATCTTATACGATTGGACTTCTCTTTTGTTCCTACTAAGTTATCTGCATTTACATGGCGATTTCGTCGTCTTTTCTTGTTTGCAAATACACTTTGCCTTTCCTGACTCCTGAGGTTGCATTTCTAATTTCACCTGTACCATCAAACAATGCATGGTGCTGGCCGAACTCCATTTGTACTTGTAAACTATTAAGCCAAGGAATTGGCCTCATGTTGGAACAGTACATAAGGTACCACAACATTTTTAGAGCCATTCATTTTTGGGATGTAACATCAGATCAGACAGACTAGCATAGTAAGTATCTGATCAAAGGGAGGGGTTTCCATTTTAAACAAGGGCATGTTGGTCACTTAGCCAGAAACAATGATCATATTGATTTTGTGAATTTGTTTAAATTACCAACTAAATATAGGCAGGGAGAAGTAAAATTTATTTTTCTATGTAATATATTAGTTCAATTGCAATCATTAGGATCCTGGATAACCTATCACATTTCCTTTTTTATTTTGCACAGAAGATACTGTGGATTGGTCCTACAAACTATGATTTAACACAAGAGTTTTCAGTTGGAGTAACACGTTTGGGTCAAATACTGGAGAAAACAAGCTCAGATATCTGTGATATAATTTTAGTGGGGAATGCAGCATGCAAGGCAGTACAAGGAATGTCAGATTCCTCATTCCGATACACCAAATTTCAAAATGCCTCTGTTGTCTGGGAATTCCTCAAAGGAAGAATTTTGCCTGGTATTGCAGCATTGGATAAAGTAAGCCATGCTCTAAAATGATTGTTATGATTTTTTTCATAACTACTGCAGCTCAAGGAATATTCAATATATCCGGAAACATATTGTTTCAATTAATCCATATTTTTACTAAATGCATGACAAATGATGCCCTCAAATACAATCAAGATATGATGCCTTCATGCTAGTTATAAGTTGCAGGTACCGAAGGATCTTAGTATTAACAGCTGATTCACTGACGAGCATAATCGAACATTTGGTGTTTGAACCACTATAGCAGAATTTTTAAATTTGAGGTTTTATAGCATCATAGCATACAATTATTCCTGCACTAGTACAAGGAATCAGAGCTTTACATGCATTTCAGGCAATCAAAATCATCTAAAAGCATGACATAGTGTAATAGACAGCTGGTATCTACCTAGATATGAAGTGTCATTGATCAACAAAATAATTGATTCCAACTTCTACTCAAGGATTTCGAGTGATCGCTCAAGTACTATGATTGGCTTATTGATTAGCATGTGACCCAAAGTCCTGAAACAGTAACGGATCCTGCGCACGATGCTTATGTATTTAGGTGCCAGAAACAGTACTTATTGTATTGACATTTTTTTTTGGCGAAGTATATTGTATTGACATATGATACCAAGGTCTCCCCATCATCCTTTGTTTCCACTGCAATTGTGGAATTTGCATACATGTTTCATTATTTTTTACTGACTAATTTTGGTGATAAGTGCCCGAATTTTGGTAATACAACTTTATCAGTGATTTTCTAAAGTTGATTTTGTGCCTAAAATTAAATATATTTTATTATTCATAAATCCTTTTATTTTTTGCAGCGTTACCCCTACCAGATTCCATGGAGCACTGTCTTCTCTGATCCTATACTGCCCTTAGTTGTTGATATTGGAAGTGGTATGCCTCCTCGTAAATATTTGATCTCAAATCACAATTTGTTGCTTAGATGATTTCAAATGAATAGGAATGGTTGACTCCATTAGTAATTGTGGTCTCCATGCTCCTCTACTGGATAGGCACTAGATGACTGAATTAGTGCGATACTCTCTCTTTCCCAAAATATAAGGGGTTCTAGGGTTGGTCAAAGTCAAACCTTGTTGACTTTGGCTAATAATATCTATAAGATAGATTATTTCAAATAAAAAGAGTTACATACTTGTGTTAATCTATTTCACAATGAATCTAATAATATCATTTTTGCTTTGGGCAACCCGTTAAACAAGAGAATCTGATATTATGAATCTCTTACTTTTATTAGTCAAAGTTAAACAAGTGTGATTTTGACCAAACTTGGAGCCCTGAATACCGAATAGCATAACTCTGCTGCTAGAAAAAATGGCACGTGTGTTGCTATTGTATGCATCTTTACTCATATAGGTTTTCATTAGTCCATTCACACTAAAACTATCCAATTCAAGTAACTCAACATTTATAGATAATTAATCCAGGTTGCTGTTTCTAGTATAGGTTTTCATTAGTCCATTCCCACTGTCTTCATCTCAGCTAGACAGCTACTCAATATGTACTGATAATCGATAGTTAACGTGACACTTTGTACACTGTGATGCAATTTGCTACCTCTATGTTTGGTCAAAATGCTCAGCACCATGCTAATGCATACCATCAAAAGTTCAAAACTTAGAACATTTGGTTATTTGACTGTAGGCTATCTCAGATTTTGCTATTCTTCTCTTGCCAAGTTTTTTTTTATATAAAAAAACTCTTCCTTTGTGCAGGAAATGGGTTGTTTCTTTTTCAAATGGCTCGAAACTGCGAGAAGTCCAATTTTCTTGGGCTTGAGATGAACGAAAAGGTAACTGCATTCGAGGCTGTATGGTATCTCTTCTTGGCTTCGACCATTTTTCTGACTTACCTTCTCTGTAGCTTGTTATAAGGTGCCTCCAGGGTTTAGCTTCAGATGAGAAGAGGAACCTGTAAGTCTTGTTTGTGTTGTCTTTTTTTTTTCTTCGCCCTTTCTTTATTCAAGTGTATTCTCAGTTTCTGAAACAAGTCTGCTTAAAAACTATTGGACCAAAATTACAGAATAACCTTGAGTCTCTGTTCCCCTTGACTTGAGTCATTCCTTCCTTGATGCACTATAATATGGTTATTCTGCATTGGTTTTTGAGAAAGTTATTCCGCGTTATTAGTCTGACTGATTGTGGAAATGCGGAGGCATCCTAAATTAGCGGGCGTGTCGATATTTTGTTTTCTTTCAAAAGAGATATTTATAGGAACATATATTGTTGTGATTTGTGAAGGCATTCTTTGGCAATGAATAACTGTGACAGCAATAAAGTATCCTGAACCTTAAAACTACGTATCAGAAAGCACATTCTAGAAAATTGCATCAACACAGAGCAGAAGTACAGCAATGGTTTGTTGGGAACATCCATATGCTTGTAATGAAGCATTTGGACGACACAATGGTTATCATTGCTTCTGCTTTTGTCATTGTAAGAACAGACTCTTTTAAAAAGGATGCGTATTGTGTCCAGGGGTTCCTGCGTACCCACTAGCGAATTCAGCATGTTGCATTGTTTCAAAGCTTGATAAAAGAATCATGTATGTAGCACAAATGATGTTGCAAAAGCAGTAAATGCACTGACAAGAATCGATATGGCCTTGTACATCAGGTGCTTGCAATACAACTTTTGCAGTTTTACTTAAACTCTATGTGCTACATAAATGATTGTTTATGAATTTTTCTACATGTTGAATAATCACATTTTGGCAGACGAGCATACTGGAACTGTGGTAACAAAAAATGCATGCTATAGCTTGATATCACATTTTCGTAAAGTGTTGCCATCCTGTGAGGCTCACGTATTATTGTTCCTAATGAGCAAGGGCGTGTGCTGCTGGTCATTTTGTGGTCCTTGTGCATAAAGTAGTTCTACTGACTTCATTCATGTTATTATTTTTTTTTCCCAGTGATTGTATCACTTGAGACTATTGATATTCTTGTCCTTTGTTTTGTGTTTACTTCAATATCTGGTCATCATTGATGTGGTTATTTCTTTGCTGACAGATATTTCGTATCCACAAATGCAACATCCACATTCCGCTCCATAGTTTCAAGTTATCCTGGCCACTTGACTCTTGTCACAATACAGGTTTAACATACTGGTTTGTACGAAAGTGTGTATGCTTTACAGGAATATAGGATTGCCACAGCTACCTAATTTCTTTATTTTGTTGATGATCTCTCGTTCCCAGTGCCCAAATCCTGACTTCAACAAGGAGCAAAATCGGTGGCGAATGGTGCGACGAATGCTTGTCGAAGCTGTTACCGATCTTCTTGAGCCAAATGGAAAGGTATACTATGGTCATCGCATTCCCATGTGAGATGTGATGGCAATGACGGAGCAAGTCTAATAGAACCAGACATTCGAGTCAGAGCATAATGCATTTCCTGGTGAAGCAAACACTGATGCTAATGTAACTGGTGCCACAGGTATATCTGCAGTCCGACGTGGAGTCCGTTCTGCTCGGAATGAAAGAGCAGTTCATCTCCTACAGCAAGGGCCGTCTTGTGGTGGGCGGGGGAATGGCATCTGACTGGGAACGCCATGTCCTCGCTCGCGGAGCTCCAATGTATAGGACGATGTTACGGAAGGTGTGATTTCGTCATCTGTCTCTGACGTCTGAACATTGCAATTTTTGCCACCGTGGTTGCTTCGAACATGGAAAACGTGACATTCTTTCACGCTGACACATTGTGCTTCATTCATTCAGACAAAGCTTTTGCGATCAAAACATCGTGTGAATATAGCATAAGTTCTGTGGCAAAATGAAATCAACTCGCCATCACAATTAGCGTCTCTTCCCTGTTGCTAATTGGAAATCTAAGTTGCTGCCTCCGGAGATGCCGATGTCTGACATCATTGCGGCTCTCGGTCGCCGTCGACCTCCAGACAGACCACGAGTCTAAATAGAGAGCACCAACCTGCTTGTTACGTCATCGGCCACCGGAGATGCCGATGTCGGACATGGTGGCCACGCTCGTCGCCGTCGACGTCGACCGCCAGACAGGCCACGAGTCTAAAAACGTAGGCTTGTAGCTCTCCATGCCCGCGGGCGTGTTGAATGTGACGTACGTCTCGGGCAGCTCCGGCATCACCGCGCTGCCGTCGAGGTACTGCACGACCTGCCTCATGGTCGGCCGTGCCGGGGGCGACGGGTGCAGACACGACAGCCCCAGCCGCAGCACCAAGTCCGCCTCCGCCGCGTCGAATGCCCGAGCACCCAGTCCACGAGCACGAACCGGTCGTCGACGTCAACAGCGGCGGCGTTGCTGTAGTTGCCGGCGTCCACGTCGTCCTCCGCCTCCTCGATGGGCCTCCGGCCGCATGCGACCTCCAGGAGGAACGCGCCGAAGGCGAACACGTCGGAGCACGTGGTGGCCCTGCCCGTGCGCACCAGCTCGGGGGCCAGGTACCCCATGGTGCCCACCACGTGCGTGGTCTGCGGGTCGGCGCCGTGGTCGTAGAGCCTCGCGAGGCCGAAGTCGCCCAGCCGCCCTTCCATGTCGGCGTCGAGGAGCACGTTGCTGGCCTTGATGTCGCGGTGGATCACCACCTTCTCCCAGTCCTCGTGCATGTACAGCAGCCCGGCCGCGACGCCCTTGATGACGCGGAGCCTCTGCGCCCAGTCCAGGACGGGCCTCCCTTCGCCGCCGTGCAGGTACTTGTCGAGGCTGGCGTTGGGCATGTAGTCGTAGACCAGGAGGAGCTCGCCCTTGCGGCGGCCGTAGACGCGCGGCGGAGCCGCCCGATGCTGACGACCTCTGCGACGAACTCCTTCATCCCCTGCCTCGACTCGTGCGACACCCGCTTCACGGCGATCTCGGTCCCGGACCCGCGGAGCACGCCCTTGTACACGCGCCCGAAGCCGCCGGCGCCGAGCAGCCGCCTGTCCTTGAAGCCGCTCGTGGCGTCGTACAGGTCCCTGAACGCGAACCGGTGCGGCCCGAACTCGGTCTCCCAGTCCTCCCGCAGCTCGGAGTACCTGAGCCGGCGCCGGAGGAGGACGAACCCGACGGCGACGGCGGCGAGGACGGCCACCGTGGTGGCAATCGGCAGCGCGACGGTCAGAGCCTTGGACCGGGGCTTGGGCCCGACGCGGGGCAGCCTCGGGAGCTTGGCGTAGTCGAGCGCCGGCGCCGCCGCGCCGGCGTCGAGGCTGAAGCTCCAGCCGAGCACGTAGTGCTTCACCAGCACGATGCTTGGACGCCGACGTGAACCCCAGGTACGCCGTGTCGGAGATGACGGTGGAGAGGTCGACGTCGGCCGTCAGGAGCGGCGTCTTCGGCCTGGGCGTCCGCAACGGGGCCATGGCCACGGCGACCCGCCTCGCCGCGGCGTCGTAGTCCACCCCCACCTGCATCGGCTCCCGGCTGATGAGGC
>LAPY01000682.1:45412-56013 GCA_000970635.1 Eragrostis tef
GGGGGCCCACAGCTAATGAACGGCTGGTGCGCCTCCGATCAGGGCACGGGAGGAGTGGAGGAATCGGTCCTTTGACCGATTAGGAGATCAAACTAACAGGTTGATGACACAACATTGTGACTGGAACAATCAAATGTTGAGTTTACAACTAGCAAGGATCAAGCACGCGGAGTTAGGTGGGACTTGGAGGATCCGCGCTGAGAATAGCAGTTGGACATTGGTTTAATCAGGAGCATGAACTGTCGATGTTATGCGACGAGATCAGTGATCCTTCCATCTCATTAATCTGGAAGCCACAACGACCGACCAAAGAAGGGACGGAGAATATCAAAAGCCATGCTGATATTCATGCATGGGAAGGTGCCATAGCCCATACGATCGATACATACCTATACACTGAACAATTGAGATAGGGTCTTATAATTTAGAATGGAGAGAGTACATATACAATTCACATCTCACACTTATTTCCATATGACTAATTGTTGAACTAGACAAGCAATCTACCATGATTAATTCTTTGTGCCATATTGGTTCTTGCTCCTGATTGTCTACCTCACTTTTAAGCATTGGCGGGAGCAATGCGAGTAGTGGGGTGCAATATCAAGTTGTTTCTCTTATTTGCGATCAGTCCTATAGACTCCCACAAGTCAACATCCTTAGGCTCGATTCCGTTGGGTAGCTTCCAATCGAAGTGGTACAGAAGGCTTGCCAGTGCAAGCTCGAGGTTGGCCAGACCGAGGTTTATGCCCGGACACATACGACGGCCAGCTCCAAATGGGAGGAACTCGAAGTTGGCCCCTTTGTAATCTGTACTGCTGTTCTCGAACCGTTCAGGCTTGAACTCCTCAGGGTCGTCCCAGTACTTGGGGTCCCTAGCAATCGCCCATACATTGACAAACACGGCCGTTCCCTTTGGAACGTCGTAGCCCATGGGCTGGCACGTCTCACGAGTTTGGCGAGGGAGAAGGAGTGGAACAGGTGGGTGCAGCCTCAGGGTCTCCTTGACCGCCAGCCTGAGGTAGCTAAGATCCGCGCCGGCGATATCGTCCTCGGTGAGAAGGTTCTTTCCTTTGAACGCCTCTCTCACCTCAGCCTGCGCCTTGGCCATGACGGCTGGTGACCGGATCATCTCCGTCATGCACCAGTTCATCGTGATCGACGAGGTATCACTGCCCGCTCCAAACAGATCCTAACGGGAAACATCAGACAAGCAGGGTTTTTAATTAGTTTGTTGAACCCCGCCAGCCAATTGGGCATCTGGTTGAGGAATTAAACTTACAAACATGAGCGCGACGAGGGTGTCGTTGGTGAGCGGGACGGGCGTGTTGCCTTCCTTCTGCAGCCGGAGGAGGACGCCAAGTAAGCTCTCATGCCCCGGCTCTTTGTCGCCACGCTCCAGGGCTTCCGCCTTCTCCTGGATGATGTGCTCGAGGATGCGCGTGATCCTCCCGCGGCACGCGAGCGCCTTCCGCGGCGCCGAGCCGAGCATCCGCATGAGCCTGGACGACGGGAAGAGGTCGGAGAGGGTGAGCCCCGACGTCAGCTCCACGGCCTCGTGGAACTCGTGGAGGTACTCGTCCCGGTACTTGCACCGGCTGCCCACGCACTGCCTCGCGAACGTGTCGTTGACGAGCTTGGCGACCCCCTTGCTCCAGTCCACGGCGGCGCCGGCGGGGCCGCGCCCCGCGGATGCCCCGGAACGACTGCACCCGGGCGGCGCTGAGCATCTCCAGCACGCACATCTTGCGGAGCTGGCGCCACCGCTCGCCGTACTCCCCAAACACCAGGTCCGTCTTGCCGTAGGTGAACGTGTGGAGGGTGGGAGTCGCGAACCTGTCGGCGAACGACCTGTCGTGCGTCTTCATCACCGCCTGCGCGGCCTCCGGCGACGCCGCCCCTGCTTCTGCGCGAGACGGCTCAGTGTCCGGTAGATCAACGGACAGGTGCCAAGGTGGTGGATGTGCCCGATCACCGGCAGCCTCCATGGCCCACGGGGGAGGTTCAGTTTTGGCTTCGCAGCGAACAGAGATTTGAGCTTGGAGAGGACCACGAGCAGCACGGCCAATGCCACCGCGAGGATTGTCTTATCCTCCATACTGACTAGCTAGGTAGCTGCTTTATATGTGTGCCCTATTAGCTTTTTTTTTTTTTGAGGGCAGTGTGCCCTATTAGCTTGTGCGTGTCTATGTGTGTGTGTGTGTCTGTGTGCTCCATCTGGACATCTCGTACTTAATTTATAGTAGCAAAGAAAGATGGCCGGGCGGAGCCGCAACATTCTAAACTGCTAGTGTGGAAGAAATTGAGACGACGGTCCGGGTCAAAGCATCGTGGCTTGACATTTGAATTAAGTGTCGGCCAAGTAGAAGGCATCCACTCCCGCGATCCAAACGTGCGAATTAGACTTCTTGGGTGACTACGAACTAGAGATTTTCTAAGAGAACTATAGTAAAACTGGCAAGGTGGCCCGCTAGCCTTACTAATGTATTATTTCGCGTGAATCAAACTTATGTTTTTGATGATTGTATCCAGAAACTTTATAAATATAATGGTTTAACTATGATGAGGTTATGTCCCAAGTAGTTTTCCTTGGGGGAAAAGTTGGTATTTGCACCCTTTGTTTATTGATGACTTTTCTCTTTTTCTTTCCTAAACCTTTGTCGTTTTCTAGAGCTTCTAAACGATCCAAGATCTATTGTTTTTCTTGTCCCATAACTCGCAACATCCAATCCTTACTCTCAACTTTTTTACACTCGTCTTCTATGCATGCTTACCGTGCTATTCGAACAAAGGTTGGATCATGCGATTATTGTGCCCTCCGTATGTGTTAATATGCTAGATCAAACGAGAAACGATGTATATATGTAGTATGTTTTATTGAGATGATTTTGGACCATTATCTGCGACTTGTTACTGCTATTGTACTTGCAGAGAGCCATTTTATTTTCTACTCTTATGGTTCTCTATTTTTGTTTTTGGATACTAGCGAGGCTTCATATGTACGAACTTAGTCTGGACAATTATACTTTGGTATTCTTAACTAATGTGTGATTCTGCGATGTCATATTGAAGTTGGATGGCTTGCCTATAATACATGGCAATTTTTCTCTCTCTAGCATAAGAGAGGCATGATATTTGCCCTAGACTTCACACTCCACTAAGCTATACACAACGTCTATGTGACTTTTTTTTTCGGTTAAGATGGTATTTTTTGTTTGAAACAGTACATATTCTCTCCCTTTGTACTTCCTGCTTTGTGCTTTACCTCATTAAGCTAAATGCATGCCGTGCTTTTGGAGATAAGATGACACATTTAACATCTTTAAGCAGGTTTGATTTTCCAGTCTCAATCACCAAAATCCCAGCCGCACACTACCATCACCACTATCAATATACCGTTCAGGTTTGATACTCATGAGGGGTTTCTTGATACTAAAGGAACAATCCAGCAGTGGAGCCAAATGGCCCAAAATATGCATCGTTCTCATCTCAGCCCAACTGCTACTAGTCTTCATTCGTGGGCCAGCACTTTTGTCTTCCTAGTGGTTAAGGCACCCGAGTAATACCTTTGAGATATTGGGTTCGACTTCTGGTGGGAGCGAATTTTCTAAGATTTACCGGCGTTATGCGTTAAGTGGTAAGCGGCGTTCCCGTCGACAACGAGGCGCCTTTGGTGACTTCGGGAATCTCCAGATCTGCCGGGTGCTCAGTCCTTCAGAGGTGCTCATAGGGGTAGGGTTTGAGTACGTGTGTTCATAGGGGTATGCGTGCGTGCGTGTTATGAGCGTCTGCGTTGTACTGTGTAATTCTCAAAAAAAAAAATCACTTGGCATAACATAATTAGCCTAGAAGCTTTTCATGTTTTGTTTCTTAGGTTTATTTATCACCACCTATCAATATCAAAATCAAATATCGGTAACCATATCGGAAACAATACCTCAATATGTTCCTGATACGTACCTCGAATGAAAAAAAACACGAGCCCTCGCCTCCTCCACCCCTAGCCCTCGCCGCCGTCGCCGCCTCCCCACCGCCGGCCATGGCCCCGGACTCACCCTCCCACTCGAGATCTACACGGCCCCCTCCCCCCTCCCTTGGCGCTCAGGGCGCGTCCTCCTCGGGCGTGGCCGCGCATGTCGCCCCCTCCTCCTCCGCCGCCGTGGGTGCCCCGACTTGGGCCAGCGTGGTGGCGCAGGGCACCGAGGACCCGGGTGCAGCCATCGACGACCTATGGGACGACAATGCCCTGGCGGGATCAGATTCGTCGGAGGGGAGCTTTGCCCGCCGCATGCGGCACCTTGGGATCCTTGACATCAAGGGTAAAGGCAAAAGGAGATCTGTGGCGAGGTCCCCTTCCCCTCGGTCGTTCAGCTCCAAGTTGCCTTCCCCACCCACGCCAGGTCGCAGGGTTTCATGGCTGATGCTTGCCGATCCCCTCCGCGGCCGACGCGCAGCAGGCCATGGAGAAATGAGGGGGAACCAGTCATTGGTCCTCCTTCAGGTGCCGCAGATGAAGGGATTGAGGGCTGGCAGCTTGTCCAGCGCAAGAAATCCCCCAAGAACAGAGCTTTTTCTCCTGCTCTCTCGCTGTCGTAGCAGAGCCGGCCGGTACCTGCAGATTTGGTCGGAAAGTGTTTCAATTGCTTGTCGCTCGGCCATGTCAGGGCAGATTGCCGTTCCAGGCCGCGCTGCTTCAACTGCAAAGAGGTTGGCCACCATGCTGTTGGCTGCAAAAGACCGCGCTCTCCCCGCACTGATCAGCCGGCGCACGGTTGCCTCACTCGTTCACGCTAAGCTGGTACTCGCAATGGATCTTTCGTTGATGCTGGTCGCTCTGAAGCCGCAAGAGCAAGTCACACCCAACCCCGGTCGCAAGCTACGCAATCTCGGTCGCATGGTGCTCAGCCCCCAATTTCGGTAGTCAGTTCCAACTGGCCGCCGGTGGACGCCCGTGAAATCTTGACACGGCTTGGCATAACATAATTAGCCTAGAAGCTTTTCATGTTTTGTTTCTTAGGTTTATTTATCACCACCTATCAATATCAAAATCAAATATCGGTAACCATATCGGAAACAATACCTCAATATGTTCCTGATACGTACCTCGAATGAAAAAAAACACGAGCCCTCGCCTCCTCCACCCCTAGCCCTCGCCGCCGTCGCCGCCTCCCCACCGCCGGCCATGGCCCCGGACTCACCCTCCCACTCGAGATCTACACGGCCCCCTCCCCCCTCCCTTGGCGCTCAGGGCGCGTCCTCCTCGGGCGTGGCCGCGCATGTCGCCCCCTCCTCCTCCGCCGCCGTGGGTGCCCCGACTTGGGCCAGCGTGGTGGCGCAGGGCACCGAGGACCCGGGTGCAGCCATCGACGACCTATGGGACGACAATGCCCTGGCGGGATCAGATTCGTCGGAGGGGAGCTTTGCCCGCCGCATGCGGCACCTTGGGATCCTTGACATCAAGGGTAAAGGCAAAAGGAGATCTGTGGCGAGGTCCCCTTCCCCTCGGTCGTTCAGCTCCAAGTTGCCTTCCCCACCCACGCCAGGTCGCAGGGTTTCATGGCTGATGCTTGCCGATCCCCTCCGCGGCCGACGCGCAGCAGGCCATGGAGAAATGAGGGGGAACCAGTCATTGGTCCTCCTTCAGGTGCCGCAGATGAAGGGATTGAGGGCTGGCAGCTTGTCCAGCGCAAGAAATCCCCCAAGAACAGAGCTTTTTCTCCTGCTCTCTCGCTGTCGTAGCAGAGCCGGCCGGTACCTGCAGATTTGGTCGGAAAGTGTTTCAATTGCTTGTCGCTCGGCCATGTCAGGGCAGATTGCCGTTCCAGGCCGCGCTGCTTCAACTGCAAAGAGGTTGGCCACCATGCTGTTGGCTGCAAAAGACCGCGCTCTCCCCGCACTGATCAGCCGGCGCACGGTTGCCTCACTCGTTCACGCTAAGCTGGTACTCGCAATGGATCTTTCGTTGATGCTGGTCGCTCTGAAGCCGCAAGAGCAAGTCACACCCAACCCCGGTCGCAAGCTACGCAATCTCGGTCGCATGGTGCTCAGCCCCCAATTTCGGTAGTCAGTTCCAACTGGCCGCCGGTGGACGCCCGTGAAATCTTGACACGGCGCCGCCAAAGAGGAATCCCGGTCTCAGGCAGTCAAAAATGAAGCCTTGTCACATGTTGCTGACGGGATGGTCGCTCCGGTGTTCAACAGCTCGCCACCGTGACGTGACTTGTATGCTACCACTGCGCCCAACAACACGTCGTCGCGCGGTGGCGGCCGGGCCACCTTGGCACCCAACAGCACGTCGTCGCGCGGTTGTCGATCCACTGCCGCGGACGACGGGAAGAGGTCGGAGAGGGTGAGCCCCGACGTCAGCTCCACGGCCTCGCCCAGCTTCACGTCGCCGCGAGGAGGGGGTTCTGCGGTTGCAGAGCCCGGGAACATGTCGCGCTCACCAACACCGCCGACATTCTCCACCTCACCTGCAGTTGAGGCAATCTCCATCGCCACCTCCACTGCCACCGCTGCCACCTCAACTCTTGTTGACGGCGGCTGAGGTGCGGTCGCCACCGTGGCGGCCTATCAATGGTCGTATCAAGAGGGAGTTGCGTGTCGTCCCACGCACACTGGAGGTCGATGCAAATGACCTGGCCCTTTCTAGAGCTCTTCTCGCAGTAGTTGGCGGGTGCCAGCTTGATGTCTCGGTGAACCAAATCAAGGATTACCTGTGGAGGTTCTTTAAAGTCTCGCTGAAAGCTGTGATGGTTCATGCATATCAGCCTGAAGATTGGTTACTCATGTATGAGGAACCCGCGGATCTCTTGAGGGTGCTGCGCACTCCATGCCCCCCGGTGGCGCGGTTTCACCTCAATGTTAAGAGGTGGAGTCGGCTACAGCAAGCTGACTCGCTTCCCATGCGCTACAAGGTTCACCTCTAGATGAAGGGTATTCCAGCACACTTATGGCTGGTTTCTACTGCCCACCACATTCTTGGATCATCATGCAATTAACTCTCCTTAGCAAATGAGACCGAAACCAAGACAGATGTGGTAGAGTTCAAAGTGGTTGCTGCCTGTCTACATCCAAATTTAATCCTAGAGGAAAAACTAACTTTGTTGCCTGAACCGGGTGCACCACACCTATCCCTGTACTACCCAGTGAAGATCAGGATTTTGTGCGTGCAAGTCCTTCCTTCACCTCCACCCCCGGAGAATTTTGATTCTCAGCAGCCAGATAACAATGGTGGTGGAGGAGAAGGGGGAGGCGATCATGGTGATGGTGGTGGTCATCATCGACAGGGAAATTATCGGTATGGTAATGATAGAGGAAACTCGAGCAATTACCAAGGAAGATACAATGCTAATGGTGCTCACTCTCGTGCTGGTCGAGTTGCTGGTCGCAACAATCAGAGAGATCACAGGTCACAAGGTCGTAGGCAGGATTTCAGATCCTTGGGTCGCACACGTAGTCATGTTCGAGAGGATGACACGGCTACTGTTCCTGGTGATCGGTCGCGGCCATCAGTGCCAATCCCCACCCAGAACATACAACTTCCAGCAAATCCGGAACTCATCGCCGGTGATATGGCTTGCCTCTGCCGCCGCCGCCTTCTTACCCAACGTGGGGACTACAGGGCATCCACACGCTGCATGCACCCCAACTAGCGAAAGGACTTGGGCTATCAGTGAGCCCGAAATCCCCTCTCTCCCATTTGGCAGCCCCTTTTCACCCAGGTTGCATGCCTCCACGCGAAGAAGCGAAGAAGAGGAACTCGCTCTCAAGCAAAGGTCAGAAGGTCGCTACGAAAGTGACGCCTAATCATGAGGCTTCCCGGTCGCAGAAGGTTGTTGCGATGGACACACCTGTGCCCGCGGCAGAAGAGGAATTACCTGAGGTAATAACAGTCGCGGAAGGGTTGCACATAGGACTAAACCAGACCTCAGTCACTGGAGAGTCGATACAAGCTACAGAAGTTGCGTCGCCGGAGCTTGAAGCCCCTCCTGGCTTTGCCACACCATGGGCTCCGAAAGCACCCGACTCAAGAACTCAGAGAAATGGAAGTAGTATTGTGACAACTGTACCGGTCAAGTTGATCTTTTCTACAATCAAAGCCGCACTCAACTCGCTGATGGACGTGCGGCACCGGTCAGGTGGGGAACAGGAAACCTCGGGTCGCCACCATTCTTCCTCCACCCCATCCATGCCTGTGCACTCATCTCCCACCCCGCCCACGCCCGTACAGCAAGATGCTCCAGGGTCGGCTACACCCTAGAAGCAAGACGAGACGACGTTGCTTGATTTTGTCGCGCTGGTGGCGACCCCCCTGGAACGACCAGTGGCTCGGGCTCCACCAAAACCCCGCAGGGCAAGATCACCACCTTCCCTACCAAGGAGGAGCCAAAGAATTGCAGCTCACACAAATGTACGTGGATCGTCTGCCAAAACGGTTGCCCAAACAAAAATGATGAGGTCTTTGGTGATTATCTCAGGAGATGCACCACCGGACACCACATCCTTCGTTCAATACATGAAGGTTCTGGAGCGTGGTCTCACTGATGAGGAGAGTGTGGCCCTGGGAGAGCTACTCAACAGCAACTTCTCAGTGGACTACTTGGTCGAGGAGCCAGACGATTAGGTCTAGGCTATAGGTCGTTTCCCAACTGTTGTAAAGGATTCGCTAAATTTAGCTGTTTGGAACGTCCGGGGGCTTAATAGAAGGTCCTGACGTACTGCTGTCCGTGAACTGGTCGTGTCCGAGCGAATTTCCCTGCTATGTCTGCAGGAGACTAAGCTCGATGTTATAACTTTTTCTTCAATGTTGGAAATGCTAGGAGCAGATTTCTACTTCTACGCTTTGCCGGCCCAGTCGACGTGTGGAGGTCTTATAATCGCTTGGAAAAAGGGAGATTGGGTAGTAACTAACCCGATCCAAGGAAATTTTTCTTTATCAGTCCGGATCCGCCCAGCTGGGGACCCTAACCATCCCAGTTGGCGACTAACTAATGTCTACGGACCGCAATCGGTCGCAGATAAGGTCGCTTTCCTCCAGGAAATAAAAGACTTGGGGACGCCGTCCTCAGGGCCTTGTTTGATTTGTGGTGATTTCAATCTGATATACAAGGCCGAGGATAAGAATAATGCTAGACTGAATCGAAGAATGATGGGTCGCTTTCGCCAGGTCATCAACACTCTGGAGCTAAAAGAAATTTTCCTTCATGGTCGCCTTTACACATGGAGTAATGAACGTCAGCACGCGACTCTTGAGCGAATTAATCGTGTGTTTGTCACAATGGATTGGGAGGATTTATACCCCAACTCTATGTTACACGCCCTGTCGTCAAGATGCTCGGACCACGCACCGCTGTTGATGCAGTTTGACTCCATGTGGCAGCAAAAACGTCGTTTTCGATTTGAGGCTATTTGGCCCAAATTTGAAGGTTACCTAGAAGCGGTGCGTCAAGGGTGGTCCCTTCCCTGCCCCTTGGAAAACCCATTACGCACCATAGACCAAAAGCTACGCCCAGTCGTTCTCTACAAAGCTAGAGTGCCCGTTTTGTGGGCAGCATAAGAACCAAGGTTGAAATCGCAAAGGAAATAATCCTAAGGCTTGACATAGCATAGGAAAAGAGGTCGCTTTCTGCAGCTGAGTTAAGTCTAAGGCGTCGGACTAAACTCAAATATTTGGGGCTCACATCCCTTCAGCGCACCATAGCTAGACAGCGATCGTCGCTAAACTGGCTATCTGAGAGGGATGCAAGCACCAAGTTCTTTCATTTACATGCTGTCTTTTAGAAGAAGGCGTAACTTCATCCCATCCTTCACGGTGGATGGTAACCAGGTCGTTACCGAAGAAGGCAAAGCACAAGCTGCTTTTGATTTCTTTGATACCGTACTTGGATCCCCTGTGGAACGGTCGCTTTGGCTTAACCTAGCTGCTCTAGGGATCCCCTCACTACGTCTTGACGAGCTGGGAGCTCCTTTTACAGAGGAGGAAATATGGAGGGTAATAAGAGAGCTCCCGCCAGACAAAGCACCAGGTCCAAATGGATTCACAGGTCGCTTCTATCAGACTGCATGGGAGATTATAAAAGAGGACAGAATCAATGGGTTTAACGCCCTGTCAGCGTTGGATGGTAGGAGCTTCCACCATCTCAATGACGCCCTTCTAACACTGCTCCCTAAAAAGGTCGCACCTACTTTGGTCTCAGATTATAGACCAATTAGCCTCATCCACAGCTTCGGAAATTATTCTCTAAGGCTATGGCAAATAGGTTGGCTCCGTGGTTATCACAGGTTGTTCAGCTGAACCAAAGTGCGTTTGTCAAGGGTCGCTATATTCACAATAATTTTCGGTATGTGCAAGGAATGGCCAAGGCGCTGTACAGAAAGCGTCTTCCTAAGATTCTATTCAAAGTCGACATAGCAAAGGCCTTTGATTCAGTTTCTTGGCCTTTCCTCTTAGAGGTCCTAGAGCATACGGGCTTCCCTCCTAGATGGAGGGACTGGGTTTCCTTACTCCTTTCGACAGCAAGCACGAAGATCTTGCTTAATGGTAGCCCTGGTCGGCGCATTTGCCATGCGCGAGGGCTCCGTCAGGGGGACCCACTGTC
>LAPY01000683.1:0-16728 GCA_000970635.1 Eragrostis tef
TTTACAGGATTTTGACAGCAGTGACACAGGGGTGTCACAGAGGAGCTCAAGACTGGAGGGGCAAGCCAAGGTCATAGCGCTATTGAATTTGCAAGAAGTCGAAAAGGGCAGTGTGGAGTGGATTGCAACCTTGTCGAGTGGTAAAAGTCTCACTTCGATCTTAAGTTGTTAGTAAAACAACAATGCATTCCTTGTGCTATCGGTGATCGTGGAGTCATAATATAATGTGCCGGCATGGTTTTCGAGACTCGGCAAGCATGGAGATGAAATCCCCATATATATTCCCACGACAGCACGAGGCAGGATCGATCAACCTCTTGTGCTCTTCCTGTCTAGACAGCTACAGTACTGCATTTGCTGTCAGCCGTTTGGGAGGAATCAAAAGGCAGGGGCCGCTTTCTTGGAACAGCTAGTGAAGACTGGAGTTGAGTCAGAGAGGGCACCGCTTCATGGCGGCTACCTCGCGTTCTTGGCGTACAGCGACCTCGGCGCTGAGGCACGGATCGGGCTAGAGTAGGAGAGGACGTAGAGCGATTACAGGAGGACGTCGCTAGGAACGAGCTCGGCGATGAGGAGGCCGATCCGCGACGATGAGGTAAAGGTTGCAGTGCCGCTCCCCGACGCGCCCGTCCTTGACGGTGACCACGTTGACAGCTTGAACTTGACGTCCTCGCGTTCCCGGCAAACCAAGCGATGAGACGATCAGAGAGTTGGCAAGAAGGCAAGGCATGGAGAAAGGAGAAGTAGAGCAGAGTCGGTTCTCTGGATAGCTCACCGGAGAGAGACGGCGTCGCGGCGGTCGGAAGAGTTCAGCTCAGACTGATCATCGACGCTTCCTCGCCGCTCCCGTTGCAGAGGGACGAGGATGAGGCCGCAGAAGGAATCAGCAGGGATGGGTGGCTCGGAAGCGGTCGATCTCCATCCGCAACACGGCAGATGGCGCGGCGGCGACTCGTTGACGCCGGAGACGAACAGGTGAGAGAAGGGAGTAGTTTCTCTGGGAAATTTTGGAACTGGAGGTGGCGACGCCGGATAGGGGAAATGGAGGGGAAGGAGGCGGCGCATGAGGCTTTATTGGCGCGGCGCTAGCCTAGGGTTTGGGGGGCGCGCATGGTGTGTGGTGGTGATCCTGGGCATTCGTGCCGTGGCGTGGCATGGATGCGAGAAACACCCATTTAGCAACACATACATGCGTTGCCGGAAGTCCATTTAAGTGTTGCAAGGGTATTTACCAACGCATTTTGCATCCGTTGCTGGAACAGGCGTTGCAAGGTTCTTTTGCAACACATAAAGAAGCGTTGGTACCGTGAGTGAATAAGTGTTGCTGACTTGCAGCGGATATATATGAGCTATAGCAACACTTGTATATGCTGGTATAAACTAATCCAGAATTTGTTTTTGGTACAATCGGCAGTAGGGATTATTCAATTTATAATGAAGCATATGTACCAAACATTCACTCAAATCTATAATATCTATATAAGTCATACCCACTAACTTTGTAAAGCTCAATCCTCATTGCGCCACATCATCACTTTTGTTTCCATTGTTAGATTATGCTCTTTGAATTCCATCTGGCCGTGCGTTTAAGCTGACTCTATCCTCACCTCAAAGCAGTAACTCCTGCCAACCCAACAGACATTCACCACTCTTTATTAGCACCATCATAGCTAGCATTACACTCGATTAGCACTACACTCCATTAGCACCACACTCCATTCAATCAAAATTATCACACTGCCTCAGCACGCTATAATAACAGCCCTCCATAATCCTCACCCTTAATGGCAGCCATCAAAATTTTACCACCACTATGTTTCTCACGAACCATGTCTGTTTCCACATTCCTGTAACTGATAGAAGTTAAAAAACACAATAACTTAATTCTTACGGTTTTCAGTTTCACGCCTTCCCATTTTTTAATCTGAGGCGCCTCAGCAGTTGCATCCCTCGCTCTGGCATCCATGCACTTGCTTCCATATCGCTGCACCATATGCTCCACCAATCGCTAAAGCATTCTGGAAAAAAATGGTTGATGTGTTCCTGGTCCCCGGCCGGATAGTGTTACCCATCTATTACTAAATGAAGATCTCTTTCACTATCTAAAACAATTACCATTGTTGCTTTGCGGTGAGTGCCATGCATGCAGTGAGTTTTCGTTTTTTTCTTTTGGTAATCTTGGTTGATCGCTTTTTTTCTTTTTTTTGCGAGGTATCGCTTCCTTTTCTATGCAGGAGCTAATCACATGTATGCTTCATTCTACAAATCATGTGCTATTTTTTTTGGAAAAAAATCCAACTATATGCCAACATTCTTATGTTCTTTCATTTACTCCTGTTTTATAGTGAGTCATATTTGTTTAGTCTCATAATCAGTGCAGCAGAGCTGGACTAACCAATAAAAAGCTACGTGTTATTTCATATTGCAATCCAAATTTGGCCCTTTTTGAGAGAGAGAGAGAGAGAGAGAGAGAGAGAGAGAGAGAGAGAAGTGTCTGGCTGTCTGCTACTACCCCCCAAACGTCATTTTGGTTTTTCTTCTCCGGAGGCCGTTCAGAATTTTTGTGGCGCACTGAGAAAATGGATTGTAATTAGTACCACTGGGCTGGATTTTACCGTTGGGTTGGACTACAAGTTGGTCAGACAACGGCCTTTTTCTCTCATATATGAGCATATTTGGGCCCTTAAGCCCAGTTAGTAGTAAGGCGAGGAACTAGTATTGGGCTGTAAGCGCGTAGGCCCGTGACACGCAATTGAACGGACGTTCCCGCGTCATCATCAGTCCACTGTTGTAGCTGATGCAAGATTTATTTGGGACTAATGTCCTTTACTTCCTGGTAAGTAAACATTAAGATGGGTAGTAAGGCGCAGTCGAGCATTAGTTTTTTTTTTCTAATTCTCCGAACACAGTCATTGCCGTATTTTCATCTCCTTCTTTGAGCTATTCATTCTTTAGCATTTACTAAAATAATCTCTAAGACTTCCGCAGGAACACACGGGGAATTCACTAAGTATATATTGATCACCATACAAATATTTTTGTTACAAGAGAGGCCCTTAAAAGTTAAAACTGTCACACGATCCATACCATGACTCCAAAAAAAAAACTAAATTGTCTTAAAATGCATTCCTTGTTTCATTTTTCTTTCTAGTTTATTCTCTGCACTTGCTAAGCCAAAAGTTATTCCCTTTTGCATCTACTCGCCATATGATTTTTCTGAATAGGGCCCGGTATCCTGCAAAAAGAACTCTCCATCCCTTATGCATCTACTCCATATGAACTCTCTGAATACTGCAAGGCATCCTGAAAAAGAACTCACCATGCATATGCCTTTGACTGCACAACTAAATGAAATTTGCATCAGCTCAAGACCAAATAAACTTAGATAACAGACAAAACACTATCTTCTTATGGATTACAGTTAAAGAATGGCAGAATGCAGAATATAGCACATTTTCTGGAAGGATTAGCCATACCTTACTTGAATGCAGTACTACTCTGATTACATTCTTAATCTTAGTTCTGCAACCCAATGCTTTGGTAAATCTTCATATAATGTATAAAAACAGATCTAATGTACCCTGGTTTCCACTAGTTCAGAAATTGAAGCCAACTCGCATTAAGATAAATCAAAAGAATAAATAAAGAAAAAATATTACCAATTACTCCCTATGTTCTTTTCTATATGACACTGTTGACTTTTTTATTGAACTTTAACCAGCAATATTGATTTAAATAATTACTTTTTGAATGTCAAATGGATATCATTGGATTCATCATCAAAAACACTTTAAAGCTAACTTATATACTTAGATATTTACACAAATATTTATAGATAAGACTAAGGGTCAAAGTAACGAAAAAGTCGATGGTGTCATGTAAAAAAGAACGGACGAAGTATAATGGTTTTGTTCATTCTCTGCAATGACACCACAATATGCACATAGCCCTCTGCAACGGAACCATCACCAACTACAGTATGCTAAGCAAAATCTGAAATCAGCATCAAATAGGACTACAAGTTACATGAACAAAATTAATTCAAATCAATTAGGGAATCAAAAGGAACTTGGGGGTTAGGTATACACCTGATAAAACCTCACGAATCTGAAACTAATTGAGACCATGATTTAAGGAAAGGGCAAGAATAATACTTGTAATTTTATTCTTTTAGGTATTTCATCGAACAATTCAATGACAGAAGGTAACATAAACAGCATGTTCGTCTGGCTGCTTTGCAGCCGGCAGCAACAGCCGTTACAGTGTTCGCAGTTATTTTTTCAGCAGCAGCTATAGTGTTCACAGTTATTTTTCAGCAGCCGCAGCGTGCCGAACAGGCTGAAAGATGTTCTGTTGCCCACACCATAACTCCATCCGATTTGCAATCAGCTCAAAATCTAAAGAACAAAATAAAACACGATGGAATCACAGCAACACACATCATATGCAAATTCATGCTCGGATCTGCAACTGCTATGAAAGGAAGGGGCAGACGGGAATACCTCAGGGTGCGGTTGCTTGACGGGATTTGCAGATCTGGCCGCCGCCCACAAAGTGCTCAACGCTGTGGATCTCAACCAGTTAACACTCGCTGTGAATTGGAGTCGCCATTAACCAACGGGAGAACATATACGAACATGGTTGCGCGGTTAGGTGAGAGAAAAGGATGGATGAAGGGTGTCGAGAAAGGCTATAGTGGCCACCTGCAGGAATCACTGACGAGGGTTGCTTGACCTGGGGTCCGGTGGCTGGCCCCCGCCGCTGCTGCCGCCAAGGGGGAAAAGCCAAACCCGATTTCGCATCTGTGTGCGTGCATCGCGGGGTAGCTGGACTAGGAGGTGGGAGGTTACTTTTTGAATGTCAAATGGATATCATTGGATTCATCATCAAAAACACTTTAAAGCTAACTTATATACTTAGATATTTACACAAATATTTATAGATAAGACTAAGGGTCAAAGTAACGAAAAAGTCGATGGTGTCATGTAAAAAAGAACGGACGAAGTATAATGGTTTTGTTCATTCTCTGCAATGACACCACAATATGCACATAGCCCTCTGCAACGGAACCATCACCAACTACAGTATGCTAAGCAAAATCTGAAATCAGCATCAAATAGGACTACAAGTTACATGAACAAAATTAATTCAAATCAATTAGGGAATCAAAAGGAACTTGGGGGTTAGGTATACACCTGATAAAACCTCACGAATCTGAAACTAATTGAGACCATGATTTAAGGAAAGGGCAAGAATAATACTTGTAATTTTATTCTTTTAGGTATTTCATCGAACAATTCAATGACAGAAGGTAACATAAACAGCATGTTCGTCTGGCTGCTTTGCAGCCGGCAGCAACAGCCGTTACAGTGTTCGCAGTTATTTTTTCAGCAGCAGCTATAGTGTTCACAGTTATTTTTCAGCAGCCGCAGCGTGCCGAACAGGCTGAAAGATGTTCTGTTGCCCACACCATAACTCCATCCGATTTGCAATCAGCTCAAAATCTAAAGAACAAAATAAAACACGATGGAATCACAGCAACACACATCATATGCAAATTCATGCTCGGATCTGCAACTGCTATGAAAGGAAGGGGCAGACGGGAATACCTCAGGGTGCGGTTGCTTGACGGGATTTGCAGATCTGGCCGCCGCCCACAAAGTGCTCAACGCTGTGGATCTCAACCAGTTAACACTCGCTGTGAATTGGAGTCGCCATTAACCAACGGGAGAACATATACGAACATGGTTGCGCGGTTAGGTGAGAGAAAAGGATGGATGAAGGGTGTCGAGAAAGGCTATAGTGGCCACCTGCAGGAATCACTGACGAGGGTTGCTTGACCTGGGGTCCGGTGGCTGGCCCCCGCCGCTGCTGCCGCCAAGGGGGAAAAGCCAAACCCGATTTCGCATCTGTGTGCGTGCATCGCGGGGTAGCTGGACTAGGAGGTGGGAGGTGGGGGAGCCACATCTTATTTACAAGTGGTGAGGTGCTCAGAAGGCTTGCAACGCATTTGTTAACCGTTCCAAGCTAAACATTGCCAGAGGGTGGTTCGTGTGGAGCTATTCAAGATTTGCCCCTCTTTCCAATGGCCAGTAGCCATTTATGCACCTTCCCAAATTCTTGCAACTTTTACCCTCTTTATATATTTTTGATCTAAGATTTGCCCTTTACCTATTTTTATGCCAATTATGCCTTCCTTTCTTCTTCTTCCTCCCGCCGGTGACCACCGCCGGAGCCGGGGAGCACGGCCATGGCCCGGGGGCTAGTTGGATGGAGGAAGAAGGCTGGGGAGGAACAGAATATGCATAAAAATAACTAGAGAGCAAATCCTAGATAAAAAATTTATAAGAAGAGTAAAAGTTAGAAACCATTGAAAAAGGACCTCTACTGGCCATTAGGAAAGGGGGGGGTAAATCCTGAATAGGGCCGGTTCGTGTTGTGGTGGGAGTTGGGAGGGCTTGCGTGGTAGTGTGCGGCGCTGGGAGGCAAGGTTGGCTGGCTACGCCTTCTCTATATTTTCTCAAAGGAAAACTCGGTGGGAGAGTACGGGATTCGCGGACGAGAGCAGGCCACGTTGCTGCCTTTTAGAAGGTTCCAAGGTGGGCTTGGGGTGCAAGGCAGGTGCGGGCGCGGGACGAGGCGCGGAATGGCTTATCTGGGTGGGTGCGCGCACGCGAGAGAAAAGCAGAGAGAGAGAGAGAGAATACAAGGTGGTTGACTGGTTGTACGGGCAAAGGATGAAGCAAGCTACAGCGCTGCTGCTGGGCTGCTGGGCCACGCTGGGCTTTGCGCTGGTGGCGATCTAGTGGCGAGAGAGAGAAAAGAGAGAAGAAGAGGCGGGTTGGGCTGCAGCCTGGTTACCAAGGAATTTGGGCCCGAGCGGTTGGTACTAAAGAAAAGCAGTTGGTTACCAGATTTTCAAACAGAACGAACTTTTGCTTCAGATTCGAACTTGAACTGAGATAGGTACCAAGTAGAAATGATTTAGGGCACAGATCACGAGGTGAAAAGCAGTAACAGACCAGAAATGTTTCAAAGGTTTGGGAAGAATGAGATTAAAGAGGCGATTACTCCAAATAATTCTAAAATTATTTGAAGTGGATTTCTGGGATGTTATAGTCACAATCTGTATTCCCCAACATTAGCCCTCAACTGCCGAAAGGTGGTACGAAGATACTTCCTCGAGGCAGTTTTCCTTCCTGCAACCTGTTTTCTTCCGGATGGTTTGTCCTGCTAGGTTCACTTCTTTTAGCATGATAGGCCTTGTTTTGACCGTGTCTTTATATATATTGGTCGTTGTCCACCGTCGAGTTTATCATTTTAGTTTCTGGCTGCTTTGTTTTTCTGCTTCCTCTCTTTCCGAAGGTATTTCTTTTTTTCTTTCGCTATGGACCCCCAAGAAGTCTACTGTTTTTTCTAGTGGTTTTCACTCCCTTCGTTATGGCTATTCTTTTACGAAGGCTATTGAGGTTTCTCGTTATAGTGAAGGCTTATCACCCTTCTATTCGGAGTCTGGTATCTTAGATATTTTCTTCGTTCATCTTCACTTTAATGACCTTCATTTTCTTCATGCCACCCCAGCCTCTGCCGAACTAGTGAACAAGACCGGGCAGCGGACCGTGTTCTGAGGCCCGCACAAGGAGGAGGTCTCCCTCCGTGAGGCCTGCGACTCCGGCATGTACACCATGGTGATCGTGTCCTCCCTCAACGTCTACGGCCACGGCAAGTACAACCTCGACATCTCCGGCCACCCGGTCGCCAGCATGGGCGCCGACACGACATCAAGCACTGCCAGTCCAAGGGCGTCCTCGTCTCCCTCGCCGACGGTGGCTTCGGCGGCGACTACTCCTCTCCCGACCAGGCAATCAGCACTCGACCTCTCCGACTACCTCAGGAACGCCTTCCTCGGCGGCGCCAAGACCGGCGTGCGCAGCCCGTTCGGCGACGCGCGGCTCGACGGCGTCGACCTCTTCCTGGAGCACCCGTCCGCCGGCGAGCACTACGACGTGCTGGCCCGGGAGCTCGCCAAGCGCAACACCCGCGGCCGGCATCCGGCGGGAAAGCCGCTGCACAGTGCACGTTACGGCGGCGCGGCACTGCCGGTGCCCGGACAGGTTGGTGAAGAAGGCGCTGGACACGGGCGTCTTCGAGCGCATCCACGTGAGGTTCTACGGCGACCCGAACTGCAGCATCTTCAAGGGCCAGCATTGGGAACAGTGGACGGCGGCGTACCTGGGCAGCCGTATTTACCTGGGCCTGCTCGCGCGTCGGTGGAGCACGGAAACGACTGGATCTTCCCCAAGGACCTCTACTACGGCGCCATGCCGCCGGGGGTGCAGGCATGCAGCAGTCGCCCAACTACGGCGGCGTCATGCTCTGGGGGCGGGCAACTACAGCGACTACGTGCCAACCCGTGTTAAAGCAGTCACTTCCAGAGTTAAGGTGTAAGATTTTGAGGTTTACATACCTGTCCTGCAAATATGATTATCTAATGTTCTAGGCTCAGTCTCAGCATCATTCCTATTTCTCGTGCAAGAATCGTCAAGCAAATGGATCCGACCATATACAATATGCCACAATCTTCAAATTTGTAGTAATTCTTCTCAAATGGCGCCAGGTAAAAGCTAGCTGGACCTGTAAAAGCATTGTCCTAAAGCTTTGTCTTCAGACGTGCTTCAACTGGACACTGAACGGCATCTTTTGTCGAGCATAACCACAAGTAGATCATCCCCTACCATACATATACATATAATTCAATACAACAACGATCAGCCGAGTTTGCATCTTAAACCGGATCATCCTTCCAAAGACGCCCTTCCTGGTAAACCTCTTATCGTATGCTTGCACTGGAACCTGGAAGAAACAACATCAATTAAGTGACAGCTTTTTTGAAAGGAAGACATTTTTAGAGATATAGTAACAGATTAGGACTCTAATTGTAGAGTCCTATTCCTAGTCTAATATTGAGTCATGTGCCCATATATATGTAACCCCTTGGGACTACTATTATTCATCAATACAAGTCAAATTCATCACAGACATTGTGTATATCCTTCACACAAACATGCAATTTGACAATGTAGCCCCAAAAATCCTCTGTACAGGATAGGTCATGAAAGGCCTGCCATACAGGCAAGATTTTTTTTTTTTTTTTGCGGAAGCAGGCAAGAAGATAGTTTAACGCAAAACTAAGGAATAGAAGAAAATAATTAATGGTACTACAAGATTAGGGAAAGAGATTACCAGATAACATCTGAAAGAGAAGATTCTGAAGTGCAACATGTGGCATCAACTATTGACATATTAGGCTGGGTCTTCACCTGACGGTCTTCTGTATTGCACTTTATATGCATCTGAAGTGGTACAACCTGAGGTGAAAAGTCTCGGTTCATTCACTAATCTTGGGGCATTGCATGTTTCACAAACGAATACAGATAAACACAAAATCACAGAGCAAATAAACTCTCATAAAAGAACAATACCTTTTTGCTGTAACGAAAATCTCGCTTTGGCAGGAAATCCAGTGGTAGATTCAATGTACTGGGGCATCTTATCAGCAGAAACAGCTTGCTAGGGCCTTGAAGAGAATAGGAGGGAAAGATGTAAGTTTAAAGTCGAAGTCGATGGCAACCCCAGCCAAATGTACACCAAAACAGGAGAACGTAAGACCTGTGTAAGATAAACTCCCTGCACCTCTTGATACAAGAGCACGGATAGCCTACAAAATATACATGTCTGTTATTAATCGCAAGGGACAAAGTCTAAACAGTAAGAATCAAACTGGTGATAAGTAATACAATACAATCATGCGGGCCAATGTGGAAATAATTGTAACAAGCTGCAAAGACATGATGATAGCAAACAATGTGCAACATTATTGTTAAAGTAGACATAAAACGATATCATGCAACACAACTTAAAAGAGAGTCTCTAATGTTGGTGTCATAGTAGCTAACCTTCCGAGAAACAGACTGAGCTAACTTGGTTAGGCCATGATCTTTGGCACTTCCTGAATCAAACCTTCCATGAGAAAGTGTAATGTCATACACAAATAAGGGTCTTACAAGGCTCCCTCCAAGGATCAGCACAACTCCTTCAATGCTAGGGACTTCATCAAGTGCTTGCTGGAGTGCAGAAAGCAAAGTAGAGATGCCATTCATCAACTTCTCCTGCTTCTTTATTCCACGTCTGACCTCTCTTTTTCGTGTGTTGTACTTTCGCTGATCAGATGGTTTGAGCAAAGCTGCTGGCAGTGTCATTTCTGCCTAGAAATAGCCACAATTCACTAAAAGTATTGTTTCGAGCATAGTTGACAATCAAAAAGTATTTGATTCATATTAAGAGTTACCATTTCCTCCTTTAGACTTTCAAATTCATTCTCCAGATTCTGCAACACCCTGAACATGAGGAATTTCAGATAAATTTCGACATCATGTTATTTTACACAGCACATCATATGACTTACTTTCCTAGTTTACTCGGCAAAATAGTTGAGTACATAGGGTACACACTCTTATGTTTATTACAGTTATGCTTGGATTTAAGAAAAAACAAAGCCACTCTATCATAAAAATTTTGCAAATTTTTAACATCAGTATCATGCATTCTGGATCTCTTGCACCAATGCAAAACAAAGCTTCATCTTTTTTTGAGCAATTCACAGTAGGTGAGGCTCCTGGTGTGGTGTAGAACCTGTACAGAAAAAGAGAGAAGCCAAAGAGACAAAAAAGAAGCTGCATAAAAGATTCAGGGTTATCTATGTGAGTCCACCCAAAACTAGGAAGTCAGAGTGCTTTATTCTACGAGCTTGAAGCAAGGTGTCGAAGCATTTCTTCCAGGATGCAATAAATCTTCCAGGATACAAACCCTTAATAAACTTCAAGTTATCTTCATGCGACATCAGATGAGAATTAATAGACAACTACACAAAGACAATTCAGGCCCAACGCCTAAGCGCAAGATACAATGCACATGATGACTGACAATAGCAAGAAAATATATGCACAAACATTTTTCAAACCAAATGAATTCCTGTTTCAATTTCATTGGAGAAAAGGCACTAGAAACAAATTACATCAGAACAACATCTCATCTGTACCAGAGGAGCCTACTTACAAAGACAGGCCCACACACTGGTTCAAAATGAAATACTGAACAGCTAGGACGAGACAGCAAAGTGCACCAAGCTAACAGAGGATTACAAACTAATAGAGAATCTCAAACAAAGGCATCTTGAATGACCACCCTATGAGTTTCCCAGTTCAATTCCACAAAACAGACAATCTATCTCAGAGACAATTCAAGTCCAGGTAATGGTCGAATTCACTGCAGCCGTTCGAACCATCGTTAAAAAGTGGCAATTCTGCACGAACGCGAACGGCACCACAACAGCATAGCTAGAAGATGTCACGAACGCACGAATCCATCCGTGAATCAACCCCAACCCTAATCGGTAGTTAGACGCAGCCAGAGGATCGGCTCAATCCAGCCCAAATCGACCAAATCCGGAGCCTGACGCCACTGCTAAGCATCGAAATCCGAATCCCAACCACAGCGAACAGCTCGAGTAGACTCGGAGCAACTAATTCGCGCCGAGACCCACCGTACCCACCACGAATCGCACGAAATCCCGACGCAGGGCAGAAAAGAGAAGGGTGGGATTCGGGGATTACGAGGGGATCTGGTGGTGCATGTAGAGGACGAAGCCGAGGAGCTCCTTCACGACGTGGAACACCTCCGACCGGTGCAGCGCCGCCGCGGCCGCATGCACCTCCAGCAGGCCTAGCCCTTTCTCATCGCCGGCGCCGCCGCCGCATGAGGAGGAGGAGGCAGCCTCCATCGCGCCGAGTACCGCCCGCACCGCCGGCCGTTAAAGAGTTTGAAAACTTTTTTTTTTTAAGGACAAACGCACCAAAGGGGCTAGAACATTCTCCATTAATCAGAGAGGGACACAGCTATTTTACAGATAGACCCACACAGTTGATCAAAAGTACAACAAGATCCATAAAACAGCCTTTGAGGGCATGAATGAAAAACATAGATTACAAACAGGCCCTCGTAAGGAATCCGCCATCGCCGACGAGGAAGAAGACCGCGTCTTCCACACCGAATCCCGGTCATGGAGATGGTTGTAGCCGAAGAATCCTGGGAAGGAAGCTCCATCGAAGGCGCCTCCGATCTCGACGGAGCCAGACAGCGGAACACTGCGCCAAGATCGGGAGGGGGTCTCTTTATGGTGACCGATTGACACACCGGCGGCTCACCCGGCAGTCGCCTTGGATAAACACCAAACAGAGAGAGAAATGATTTGTCGCAGCCGTAGATCAAAATGACGCAACACCGGGCCGGACCAAATGATTTCCATGGAAATTTTGGGGATCATCTTGAAGCGATCAATCCAATCCACAGAGAAGCGCCTACGAGGAACCACAGACCAGCATATCGCCGGCCGCCGCCACAACTCCATGGTACCTCCACCTGATAAACAGAGAACAAGAAAGGAGGGAGAAGAACGCCCACCAGGGAGAAGTCTGATGGGGAAGACTAACGGCATAACGCCGACATCCACGAAGGAAACCAACAAGGAAGAATCACCAGCAGCTCGCCGGAGCACGGCCACGATTCAGATTTATTCCTAGCAAACTAAAACCAAAATTACTACTATACAGACGGGTCCCTCACCCGAGACCACACCGGCGAGGAGCCGGAGCAGCTGGGGAGGGGCCGGGAATGGCCCTCAACGGAAACTGATGAGAGAAATTGGTGGAATCTGGATGGGGAAGAAAGAGCTACAGTCGAGAGTAACAGTAGAGAGGAGAGGGTTCGAGACGCGAGTGTCTGTCGAGAGGCACTCAATAATGGAGTTGGAATGTATGCTATCACAGGAGTACAGTACGAGTTCTCCATTAATCAGAGAGGGACACAGCTATTTTACAGATAGACCCACACAGTTGATCAAAAGTACAACAAGATCCATAAAACAGCCTTTGAGGGCATGAATGAAAAACATAGATTACAAACAGGCCCTCGTAAGGAATCCGCCATCGCCGACGAGGAAGAAGACCGCGTCTTCCACACCGAATCCCGGTCATGGAGATGGTTGTAGCCGAAGAATCCTGGGAAGGAAGCTCCATCGAAGGCGCCTCCGATCTCGACGGAGCCAGACAGCGGAACACTGCGCCAAGATCGGGAGGGGGTCTCTTTATGGTGACCGATTGACACACCGGCGGCTCACCCGGCAGTCGCCTTGGATAAACACCAAACAGAGAGAGAAATGATTTGTCGCAGCCGTAGATCAAAATGACGCAACACCGGGCCGGACCAAATGATTTCCATGGAAATTTTGGGGATCATCTTGAAGCGATCAATCCAATCCACAGAGAAGCGCCTACGAGGAACCACAGACCAGCATATCGCCGGCCGCCGCCACAACTCCATGGTACCTCCACCTGATAAACAGAGAACAAGAAAGGAGGGAGAAGAACGCCCACCAGGGAGAAGTCTGATGGGGAAGACTAACGGCATAACGCCGACATCCACGAAGGAAACCAACAAGGAAGAATCACCAGCAGCTCGCCGGAGCACGGCCACGATTCAGATTTATTCCTAGCAAACTAAAACCAAAATTACTACTATACAGACGGGTCCCTCACCCGAGACCACACCGGCGAGGAGCCGGAGCAGCTGGGGAGGGGCCGGGAATGGCCCTCAACGGAAACTGATGAGAGAAATTGGTGGAATCTGGATGGGGAAGAAAGAGCTACAGTCGAGAGTAACAGTAGAGAGGAGAGGGTTCGAGACGCGAGTGTCTGTCGAGAGGCACTCAATAATGGAGTTGGAATGTATGCTATCACAGGAGTACAGTACGAGAATTACCACAGCTCGTGCACGCATAAATTCAGCTGAGAGGGGATTTGCAAAATCATCGCCTACTTAGTTATACTTTGCAAATTCTTCCTTCTACCTCTCACTATCCGCCCCCCTTAGATTAAGATCATGTGGTCTAGATTGAAGTTCTCATACAATATTCTAAATGCCGGCTATAGCCACTGCTATAGCCTGCTATAGCCTTTGGAGAGAAAAAAGGATAAGCTAAGCTCCGTTTAGCGCTAAACCTCATAGCCCGCTATAGCCGGCTAAATCCGCTAAATTAAAGTGACTTAGCCGGCTAAATGGTGGTGCGGTGAAGGCATAATGTTTTTCATGACGTTTGGAACTTTAAAAGATGATTTAGCCAGCTAAATCAACGTGCTTAAAAAAACTTTAAATGATGATACAATGAAGGCATGAAGCCATCGTCCTATTGTAGCCCATAAAAATTCCTTGGTGTCATGTTTTATATCTAATTATTAATTTATTTCTTAATGATATTCTGAAACCGTTAAATGGGCTTAGCTATAGGTATAGCCCGCTATAGCCTTTCTTAGCTTTTGTGGACATCAACCGTTAAAGACCTTAGCTCGCTATTTAAAACACTGTTTCTCCTATGTTGCATAGAAGGTTTAACATTTGGGGATTTTCGGCGTATTTACTTTGATTTGGTTCCTTCCAAGGGACCTTTTGAGAGGCTTGGAATACTTTTTATCTAAAGTTCAGTTCAACTCTGTCGCAGGTGCTTCTGTAAATCTTTGTACGGTAGCTAATATGCTTTGATGGTTATTTTTTTTCTTTCAGATAAAAGTTGTGACTTTATGCCTGTTTGTTGCTGCTTGCAAATTATTGTAAGCCAGATTATCTAAATTCTAAACTAATAAAACACCTGTTTCTACGACCCATCTATTTACCGATAACTAATCTATCCATACCTAAATCAACCTTTTGGACCCATCACCATCGACCGACGATCATGAGACCCCTCCAAACGCCCATAATGCTACGGTGTTACGCCTAGGGTTACGATGCTAGCTTGGTTGCGCTCTTTCGTTTAACTAGTTATTGTGCCCATGTGAAGAACACGTGTGAAGATTTTTCAACTCAATATGATTTGAGGTTGTTATATGAAATCAAATTCAAAAGAAAAAACAATAAACAAAATGTACACTTATATTTTTTGAATATTCACATTCAAATATAACATGATACATATTTTTATGACACTTTTTGATGAACGTATTTTACTTCTCATAAACTTGTATACTATAAACAACTTTTTTTTATTGATCCTTCACGTGTATTTGTTACTGTCAGACCCCCAAATTTCACTTTTGGGATGTGAACCATTTTTCAACTTTCAATGTCATTTTTTAATATTTTCAAAGGTTTTTCTTTATTTAAATTGAATTTATTTTGTCTTAACAAATGTTTGCTTTAAGCAATTTATTTTATTTCAGCTGAAATATCTATTAAAAAATTGTCTGATTATGAAAATCTTTAAGGATGCAAAATTTAGTGTGTCTCAAAACATTAAAAATGATTGCCTTGAATTTCGTGTGTTTTCCTTAAATTGTGTGTCTTTTTATTGTTTCATAAACCAGAAATTAATTTTAAAATAAAACCAATACCCTTCCTACATGGGCCCCAAGTCCACCTAATCATGTCCTTAATCCATGTCCCACCTCTCTCTCACGTGACAAACAGCCCAGGCCAAACCCGGACCAAACAAGCGTGATCGATCTTTTGCTCTTCCTCTTGGAGTCACCCTGTCTCCTTCGGTTCACCATGGCTGCCACATGAGTTCCCTTTACCGCACCATAAACCAGCACCAGCACCACTACAAGACATCAAAATCATTCACCCACTCGGCCTCTCTATCAATTCCATTAAGAGGAGACGAAACTGCTGCTCTAATGTCCATAATTCCGATCTCAACTGCAGCTAGCTGTCCTCCTCCCTTCCCTGCCCTTTCCTCTCCCTATCAGTCCTAAAAAATCACACCAGGACGCCCTTGGACAGGTTGACGACCTCCTCTATCTCTCCTCATTCTGTTCCATCCAATAGCCACGAATTCTTCTTCGTCGTTCTGCTGCATCCAGCCGTGGCGCCTTGTTCATCATGGCCGGAGGAGCTTGCATTCATCAGAAATCTAATTCGCCATCGTCTCTGCCTGTCTGTTCATGTCCAGCCACAGCGTCCGGTTGGTATCTACGTTCCAGGCGATCCAGCCAACGGAATCCTTCACAATTTTACTAGGAGATGCTCCCCGTCGTCTTCTACAACATATCCGAATCTCTTCTATTGGAGACATGATGCGACCACAGTCCATACCGCCGTTTCTCAAGCAGAAAAGTACATGTGGAGTCACTGTAAAATACGGTGTACGTCCTAGTATCATACGGCGAGTCAAGGAGAGACTATACAGAGGAGAAGAAGTCTCTGGAAAGATGAGATGGAGTCAGTGTACGAGAGATGGGGTCTAGCAGAAAGGACCTATAAAGTCCCTGTATAATACAGTAATGGTCATGGTATCATACGGTGAGTATGAAGATAAAGTGAGAAATGTCTTTAGAACCGTAGTATCATACGGTGGGGAGGTCACCTGAGTAAGTCACCAGATCATACGGTGACTATCACACCCCAAAATTTCCTATTTTAGGATGTGAACCGCTTTTCAACTTTAAAGGCCAATTTTCAATATTTTTGAAGGTTTTCTTAATTTATTTAAATCAAAATTTGAATTTATTTTGTCTTACCAAATGTTTGCATTAAGTCATTTATTTTATTTTAGTTGAAAGAGCTAAAAAAAGTTGTTTGATTATGCTCGAGTAGACTCGGAGCAATTTTAGTCGTAAT
>LAPY01000683.1:30658-44489 GCA_000970635.1 Eragrostis tef
CCCCATGCTCGACAGGAATTAGTAATGCCCTGTTGTGGACTCTGCTTTGTTTTAGACTTCTTTCGTACTATTAGTCTTCCTTTAGCCTAAGCAAACATTGGTCTACGACAATGTTATGAGGAGATGTTTAGAGTTGTAGGTTTGCCGATGGTAAAACTGCATATCTTGGTACAATGGCTAATTGTTTATCCAGCCAAGGATCTGATAACAAGACTGCAAAGCGAGGACTATGACCTTGGAAGATTGGAAGAAACTCAAAGAGCATAGATATCCACACCAAGGTTATGAAATCACTAAAAATGAATGTCTGTGTTTTCTTGCATTTGAGGGCTTTATTTGTGCAGAAGTTCAGTACCATGTTCAGAAGTACTTTCTCAAAGACTGGGATTTCAGCATAGCGAGTCAAAATTTCCGGATCGGCAATGTTTGCAACGTGGAACTGTTACTTTACATTGCAACCATCGGCGTGTTAACTGATCTGATGGTGCCTTTTATACCATCCTGTCACTTTTTAAGAAACGAACTTTTACTGCAACAATCAATTTTTTTTCTTACTTGTACTCTACCCAGTTATAGCTTCATGTCGTTGTCATAAGATATTTGCATATGTGAATTCATAAACAAAAAGAAAAAGATATTTCAATATGTCCTAAATTGGATCCTAGTGTGGTACAAGACTTGGGCAGGCTGGGGCAGACCATGATAACTCATTTGCATTGTCAAATGGAGGGTCACCCAACCTGTATTAGAAGCACAGATAGCGTGGCAATTGTTGTGCACAATTTATAGTAGAAATAGAAAGGAAAGAAAGAAACCAGACGGATTTGGGCTAACACCCTCTCAGCCCTATCTACCTTTTCCCTTTTTCTTCTCGCTCTTCTCTTCCGCCTGGGCCTTCCTCTTTTCTTTCCCCGGCCCAGCCGCTCTGCCGCAGCCCAGCCAGCATACAGCTGCGCCAGCCCACCGCTGCTGCAGCTCCGCCTCCCCTTGCCGTGTGTGCCCAGCCCTAGGGCCCCGTGCCTTATAAAAAGGGAAAGGACCCCGCCCGCAAAGCCTTTTTCCCAATCCGCCGCCACTCACATAGCAAAACCCTACTGCCCCACACCGACACCGCCCTTCGTCGATCTGGTGGCCGACAGCCGCCGTGAGCCGGCCTGCCGCATCGAGACGCCCCGGACGACGACGACCCAACACTGAGGAGCCTGCCATTTTTTTTTTGCACGGCCTCAACACAACCCTTCCTCATCAAGCTCGGAGCCACCACGCCACCGTACGACAATGTTGAGCCCTCACCGTCCTCTCTCACCGTCGACAATCCCTCTCTAGCTTCCTCCCGTCCCGCGTGACACCATGATAAGGTTCCCCTCACTCACCTCTTTCTCCCCGTGCTTCCCTGTCGTGAAGGTCGCTGTCGGCGACCCCTCCGTCTGGAACTCCTTCCTGTTGTCCATTTCCAAATTGGCGCCCAAGACTAGATCTTTCATAACCGGCTCAACATGGACCCATAAACTATGTCCATGGGCTGGGCTCATGGGTGGAATTCTATTAATTCGTTTATTGCACAACGTTGCACAATAATGAGATTTCCAGTAGAGAAGAACAATTCCAGAAATTTGGTAGTAGCAACAAAAACCTTGAGCAAAAAAAAAACACAGTTTCTTCAAATGCTTATAACGTTTTGCTCATAAGTCTGTTTTTAGCTATTCTTGGGCTCACAGAATCGTAGCGACAAGTATAATCTTTTGGTACTGTCTTTTGTAGTTTGTAGATACTATTTGGTGTACTACTCCTTATTGTTTGTGCTATTTGTGCTTTGCATGTGATATCGCTATTAGATGAGGAGAAACTCGGTAACTTTCAAGACTAGGAAATTGAGCAACTAACAGCAGGGGATACAGGCAAGTGTCGTGGATGCATTCTGAAACCTATGTTGTAACTGTGTCCTTTATAAACATTCATGCTTGTTTAATATAGAACCCTATATGTTTACTTTACCTGTTCCATATCATTCCTTGTCGCCCTAGCTTATGGTGTTTGTCTTTGGGGTAGCTTTTGCTTAGCCTTGCTTTTGAAGTCAACCACCTAATCATGTTCCATTCTACTCAATATCAACATTGTAAAGGATCCCACTTTGTTACCGATTAACTTCATGTGCATCCTTGAACAAAGATCTAGATCGGGACATGGTTCAACTTCAAACGCATCTTTCTTCCCATCTGATGGCAGCTTGGCAAGAAAACTATGTCTTGCCATGTGAGGACTATCTTCCATGGCACATTTCTTACCCATTGAATGATGGTAGAAGAACAGAAACTCGTTGGCTTTTGCATTTGCACACCATGGCCTTCTCCATACATAAAATTCTGCCAATGGTTTGTTGGATCCCTTTGATAGAAACTAATTTGTTGGAAAATTCCTTGCCACCAATTATCTTGGAATGCTTGCAATCCCTTCACACTTCGTATAATCATCGGAACCAATCTATCTCCTTAGGAGTTAGGGAGCAAGCAGTAACTGATTAACCATATAGACTATTTCTCATTTTTGGTTGAAATTGGAAGAAAATTGCTTGAATCCCTTAGGACGTTATGGGCTCCACACCATCCAAGTCTCATGCCCCATTCCAAAAAGACTTCTAATATACAATTGTTCTAGGGGATGCAAACAAAGAGTCCATTTAAAATGTATCTCTTTATCATGTTGGTGGTTTCATATTGTATACCCAATAAAAGAAGGATAATTTGTGTATGAGACACTGTAGCCACCATTGTGTGTAGGACACCGAATAAAAAAAATTGTATGTACGACATTGCAAATGAACTGCGGGCAGTGTCTTACAAATAAAGTTTTTTGGTTTAGTGTCCTACACACAATGCCAACATTATTCAACGCCTTATAGAAAAGTCGCCCAAAAAGAATAAGGGGACCACTCGAGGCATAAGCATGTGTTACATATCCGTAGGTATAAGCATGTGTTACATATTTTTTAAAAAAAGAAGACAATTTCATGATTAACCCACCCATGCGACTCCTCTATGCGAAGCTATAAACTTGAGGCTCTTCTCCCTCTGTTTTTTATACAAATCAGAACACTTCCACTTCTTTTACTTGGCAACCTTCTACAGGATCAAAAGATGGTGCACCAGGCAGGCCCCTCAAAAAAAACAACAGTGATTGGAGAAAAGGGAAGGAAATCATCAAGGAAGATCAGCAAGTACGATTCTAATCCACTGAATGATGCAAGTTCTGTTGCGTAATCACTCTTTTTATTAGCTGTAGTTTTTTCTTTACTATATGCAAGAAGATTTTGTATTTGTTGGCCTTCCATAATACTGACATGTGTTGTGTACTTCATAATGTTTGAAGGGTGCGAAGCTGCCACCCAGGACACCCCCTGGCCATCAATTCCTGAGTAAATTCCGGGTGCAACCAGCAAGAGTCAAGTAACTTTATCTATAGTAGAATGTTCTTCTTTTTTTTTTTTAAAAAAAATATTTCTGGGTACTACCATTGAGTGTTCCAAATGGTCTGTTTCATTTCAGTCCATCCCGTTTGCCTACTATAGCTTTATGCTGCTTTTCCTAAATGAGCTCATAGGGATTAGAAGCCCCTCTGGAACCATTTACATGGTCAAGGTCAAAATGGAGGACGGACAACTAATGCTGAAGGAGGGCTGGAGCACACTTGCGAGCTGTGAGCAGCTCCAAGCAACTATGGAAACTGCTCCTTTGCCGTGTGTCAAAAACACTCGGCAAAGGTCAAACTACACTCGGCTTACCAGTTGCCAGCAAACAACTGTTTGTTGAGTGTTTTTCATCAGACAGTTAGCAAAGAGTTTGCCGAGTATTTTCGTCGGACACTCAGCAAAGAGCTTGGCCTCTTCAAGCGCATTGCGCCTCGTCATCTTTGTCCCGCAAGAAACCGAACGCCTTCCACTTGCAACCCCGGTTGGCTTCAACTCTGGCAACGAAGGTGAGTTTTTCTTTACACCCACATGTTTGTCCAAAATGGTTTGAGCTAACATATTTTTCTCTTGCCACTGTTGTGATGCAGAGGAGGTGCCATGGGAGCAGGTAAGGCACATACTGGAAGGGATTATAGAACTTGAACTGACCCCAGAAATGAGGGCTAGGGTGAGGAACATATGGCCTGGCTCAGCTGACAGGTTCACCATCTACATTGCCAAGATCACAGAGGGCAGATCAGTTCAGGACACATGGTAAGAAATCTCTGTACATTGTAGATGTTGGAACAAATATTTTCTACAACACTAACGAGCAGGCTATTCATAAACTTGCTCTGACATACATTCTCGTAACATGCAGTATTTCAGTCGTGAGTTCTCAAGTTTGCTCCCTGACGACACCATGGAAGTTCACATGAGGTATATAGCAGAGACCGCATCACTGTCAGCATCTTCAAGAAAGCCAATCAGAACACCTACGTTAAATAAATTAATTTAGTTTATATTGTATTTGTTTGTTGCATTCATGCAGGAGTAGCTGCAGTAGGGATTTATTTGTGTGCAAAATCCTTTTAAAACTCGAGAAAAAATTGTATACAAAATAGAAATAGAAAGGAAGGAAAGAAAGAAACCAGCAGCCGGACTTGGGTTAAATCCCTCAGCCCAATTGACCTTTTCCATTTTTCTTCTCTCTCTTCTCTCCCGCTTGGGCCTTCCTCTTTTCTTTTGCCGTCCTCGCCTTCCCTGCCTCAGCCCAGCAAACTCACAGTCCTGCCAGCCCACCACCGCTGCTGGTCCACCTCTCCTTGCCGTGCTTGCCCAGCCCTTGGGCCCCGTGCCATATAAAAAGGGAAAGGACCCTCCTGATCCGCCGCCACTCATGTAGCCAAACCCTACCGCGCCACACCGACACCGCCCTTCGTCCTGAGCTCTGGTGGCCGACCGCCGCCGCGAGCTGCCCTGCCGGATCGAGACTCCCTGGACAATGATGACCAAACACTATGGAGCCTGACGTTGCACGGCCTCAACTCCGCCCGTCCTCGTCAAGCCCGGAGTGTCCACGCCGCCATACGACAATGTTGAGCCCTCACCGTCCTCTCTTGCCATCGACAATCCCTCTCAAGCTTCCAACCGTCCCGCGTGACACCACGGTAAGGTTCCCCTCACTCACCTCTTTCTCCCTGTGCCATCGTCCCTGCCGTGCAGCTCGCTGTCAGTGACCCCTCCATCCGGAACTCATTCCTGTCATCCATTTCTAAATCGGCGCCCAAGATTAGATTTTTCATAACCGGCTCACTGTGGACCCGTAGACTAGGTCCACTTGCTGGCCTCCTGGCCTAAGAAATTATATTAGTTCGTTTATTGCATCAGCGTTGCACAATAATAAGATTTTCTAGTACAAGAACAATTCCAGAAAATCCGTAGTTTGCAATTTAAACACTGTGTCTTCAAATGCTTATAACTTTTTGCTCATAACTCTGTTTTTGGCGATTTTCTTTGTCTCACATAATCGTAGAGATGAGTAGAATCTTTGGTACTGTCTTCTGTAGTCTGTAGATAATATTCGGTGTATTGTTCCATATTGTTTGTTCTATTTGTGCTTTGGTACTACGATTGAGTGTTGCAAATGGTCTGTTTCCTTTTAGTCCATCCCGGTTGCCTACTACAGCTTTATGCTGCCTTTCCTAATTGAGCTCATAGGGATTAGATGCCTCTCAGGAACAATTTACATGGTCAAGGTCAAAATGTAGTATGGACAGCTAATGCTGAAGGAAGGCTGGAGCACACTTGCGAGCTGTGAGCAGCTCCAAGCAAATCAGCCACTACGGGAAACTCCTCCTTTGCCATATGTCAAAAACACTTGTCAAAGGTCAACCTACACTCATCAAACTCTTTGTCGAGTGCTACACTCGGCAAACAGCACACGGCTTACCAGTTTTCGTCAAACAACTGTTTGTCAAGTGTTTTTCATTGGACACTTACCAACGAGTTTGTCGTGTATTTTCGTCGGACACTCGGCAAAGAGCTTGGCCTCTTCGAGCACATTGCGCCTTGTCACTTTGACCTCGTCATCTTCATCCCGCAAGAAACCGAACACCTTCCGCTTGCAACCCCGGTTGGCTTCACCTCGAGCAACGAAGGCGAGTTTTTCTTTACACCCACATGTTTGTCCAAACTTGCTAGAGCTAACATATTTTTCTCTAGCCACTATTGTGATGCAGAAGAGGTGCCATGGGAGCAGGTCAGGCACATACTGAAAGGGATTATAGAACTTGAACTGACCCCAGAAATGAGGGGTAGGGTGAGGAACATATGGCTCGGTTCAGCTAACATGCAGTATTTCAGTCGCGAGTTCTCCAGGTTGCCCCCCGACGATACAATGGATGTTCACATGAGGTTTAGATGCAGAGACCGCATCACCGTCGACATCTTGAAGAAAGCCAGTCAGAACACCTACGTTAAGGGAGGATCCTAGAGTAAGTTCGTGGCATGGCTTCTCATAATGTGAAGGCTAACAAGATCTACATCATCAAGTTGAGCTTCGTTGAAGGCCACGCTACGCTTCAGCCTTATATGATTAGTGTCTTTATATGCGTTCTGTGGTCATTGTTGCAATGTCAAACCTAGTTACCTTAATTAGTTAAGACTTAGATTCTTGTTGCTTACTATCGTACTCTTAAAATTTAATGTCACCAATTGTTTGGTAGTCATCTACCCATGCGCTTTGTACCTTTTTATATCATTTTGAGCTCTTTAATAGTAGATCCAAATAGATGTAGATCGTCTATTCCCTCTACCTGACAGTTTAGATCTTAATCATCGCACCCTTTCCATCCATCGGCGTTCAAACATTGTGAGGTATTATGAGTATTGGGGATGCGTTATCAGAAAATTAATGATGGTAAACCTCTAAAATATTTGTCTTGAGCAGTTGGGGTGACATCGTGGATCGTTCCTTTTTTTAGGTACCACCATTCGCATCGGTGGTGACCAAGAGCTGGCGGTGGTCGGCCTCCCTTGTCGTCATCATGGCCTGGGCTGACCTGGCGAAGCGGATGTGAAACTGCAACTCAGTGGCACCAGCGCCTCCATGAAGGGATCCAAGGTGGATAATTCAATGCCTTATAAAAAAGTCGCCCAAAAAGAATAAGGGGACCACTCGAGGCATAAGCATGTGTTACATATCTTGTCATGGAAGAAAGCCAATTTCATAGTTAACCTGCCCACCCCCACTCCACTTGGTAGGTATAAGCATGTGTTACATATTTTGTTAAAAAAGAAGCCAACTTCGTTCTTAACCCACCCACGCGACTCCTCTATGTGAAGCTATAAACTTGAGGCTCTTCTCCCTCTGTTTTTTTACAAATCAGAACACTTCCACTTCTTTTACTTGGCAACCTTCTACAGGATCAAAAGATGGTGCACCAGGCATGCCCCTCAAAAAAACAACAGTGATTGGAGAAAAGGGTAGGAAATCATCAAGGAAGATCTGCAAGTACGATTCTAATCCATCGAATGATGCAAGTTCTGTTGCCTAATCACTCTTTTATTAGATGTAGTTTTTTCTTAATTATATACAAGAAGATTTAGTATTTGTTGCCCTTCCACAATACTGACATGTGTTGTGTACTTCAAAATGTTTGAAGGGTGCGAAGCTGCTACACAGGACACCACCTGGCCATCAATTCCTGAGTACATTCCAGGATGCAACCAGCAAGAGTCAAGTAAGTTTATCTATAGTAGAATGTTCTTTTTTAAAAGAAAAACAATATTTCTAGGTACTACCATCGAGTGTTGCAAATGGTCTGTTTCATTTCAGTCCATCCCGCTTGCCTACTACACCTTTATGCTGCCTTTCCTAAATGAGCTCATAGGGATAAGAAGCCCCACTGAAACGATTTACATGGTTAAGGTCAAAATGGAGGACGGACAGCTAATGCTGAAGGAGGGCTGGAGCACACTTGCGAGCACTGAGCAGCTCCGAGCAGCTATGGAAACCACTCCTTTGCCGTGTGTCAAAAACACTCGGCAAAGGTCAAACTACACTTGGCTTACCAGTTGTCGGCAAATAACTGTTTGTTGAGTGTTTTTCATCGGACACTTAGCAAAGAGTTTGCCGAGCATTTTCGTCGGACACTTAGCAAAGAGCTTGGCCTCTTCAAGCGCATTGCGCCTCGTCATCTTCGTTCCGCAAGAAACCAAACGCCTTCCACTTGCAACCCCGGTTGGCTTCAACTCTGGCAACGAAGGTGAGTTTTTCTTTACACCCACATGTTTGTCCAAAATTGTTTGAGCTAACATATTTTGCTCTTGCCACTGTTGTGATGCAGAAGAGGTGCCATGGGAGCAAGTCAGACACATACTGGAAGGTATTATTGAACTTGAACTGACCCCAGAAATGAGGGCTAGGCTGAGGAACATATGGCCCCGCTCGGCTGACAGGTTCACCATCTACATTGTCAAGATCACAGAGGGCAGATCAGTTCAGCACAGATGGTACGAAATCTCTGTGCATTGTAGATGTCGGAACAAATATTTTCTACAACACTAACGGGTAGGCTATTAATAAACTTGCTCTGACATACATTCTTGTAACATGCAATATTTCAGTAATGAGTTCTCACGGTTGCTCCCTGACGATACCATGGATGTTCACATGAGGTATATAGGCAGAGACCGCATCACCATCGACATCTTCAAAAAAGCCAGTCAGAACACCTACATTAAATAAATTAATTTAGGTTATATTGTATTTGTTTGTTGCATTCATGCTGGAGTAGCTGCAGTAGGGATTTATTTGTGTGGAAAATGCTTTTAGAACTCGAGAAAAAATCGTTTTTGGCTAATATACAAAATAGGACATGAAATAGAAATAGAAAGGAAAGAAAGAAACCAGCAGCTGGACTTGGGTTAAATCCCTCAGCCCAATTGACCTTTCCATTTTTCTTCTCTCTTTTCTCTCCCGCTTGGGCCTTCCTTTTTTCTTTTGTCGGCCCCGCCTTTCCTGCCTCAGCCCAGCTAACTCGCAGTCCTGCCAGCCCACCGCCGCTGCTGGTCCGCCCCCCCTTGCCGTGCTTGCCCAGCCCTAGGGCCCCGTGCCATATAAAATGGGAAAGGACCCTCCTGATCCGCCGCCACTCGTGTAGCCAAACCCTACCGCGCCACACCGACACCGCCCTTCGTCCCGAGCTATGGTGGCCGACCGCCGCCGTGAGCCGCCCTGCCGCATCGAGACTACCTGGACAACGATGACCAAACACTGTGGAGCCTGACGTTGCACGGCCTCAACTCCGCCCGTCCTCGTCAAGCCCGGAGTGTCCACGCCGCCATACGACAATGTTGAGCCCTCACCGTCCTCTCTTGCCATCGACAATCCCTCTCAAGCTTCCAACCGTCCCGCGTGACACTACGGTAAGGTTTCCCTCACTCACCTCTTTCTCCCTGTGCCATCGTCCCTGCCGTGCAGCTTGCTGTCAGTGACCCCTCTCCATCCGGAACTCCTTCCTGTCATCCATTTCTAAATCGGGGCCCAAGATTAGATCTTTCATAACCGGCTCACCGTGGACCTGTAGACTAGGTCCATGTGCTGGCCTCCTGGCCTAAGAAATTCTATTAGTTCGCTTATTGTATCAGCGTTGCACAATAATAAGATTTTTAGTACAAGAACAATCCCAGAAATTCTGTAGTTTGCAGTTTAAACATTGTTTCTCCAAATGCTTATAACTTTTTGCTCATAACTCTGTTTTCAGTGATTCTTTTGCTCACATAATCGTAGCGATGAGTAGAATCTTTGGTACTGTCTTCTGTAGTCTGCAGATAATATTTGGTGTATTGTTCCCTATTGTTTGTGCTATTTGTGCTTTGGTACTATGATTGATTGTTGCAAATCGTCTGTTTCCTTTCAGTCCATCTCGGTTGCCTACTACAGCTTTACGCTGCCTTTCCTAAATGAGCTCATAGGGATTAAATGCCCCTCTCGAACGATTTACATGGTCATGGTCGAAATGGAGGATGGATAGCTAATGCTAAAGGAATGCTGGAGCACACTTGCAAGCAGTGAGCAGCTCCAAGCAAATCGGCCACTACGGGAAACTCCTCCTTTGCCATGTGTCAAAAACACATGGCAAAGGTCAAACTACACTTGGAAAACTCTTTGTCGACTGCTACACTCTGCAAACAGCACACAGCTTACCATCAAACAACTGTTTGTCAAGTGTTTTTCATCGGACACTTAGCAATGAGTTTGCCGTGTATTTTGGTCAGACACTCGGCAAAGAGCTTGGCCTCTTCGAGCACATTGTGCCTTGTCACTTTGGCCTCGTCATCTTCATCCAGCAAGAAACCAAACACCTTCCGCTTGCAACCCCGGTTGGCTTCACCTCGGGCAACGAAGGCGAGTTTTTCTTTACACTCACATGTTTGTCCAAAATTGCTAGAGCTAACATATTAGAGGAGGAGCCTGGAGTAAGTTCTCTCATAATGTGAAGGCTAAAAAGATCTACATCATGAAGTTGAGCTTCGCTGAAGGCCACGTTACACTTCAGCCTTATATTTTTTTTTCGAAAATGGACTTCAGCCTGATATGATTAATGTCTTTATTTGTCTTCTGTGATCATTGTTGGAATGTCGGATCTGGTTACCTTAATTAGTCAGGACTGAGACTGTTGGTTACTGTCGTACCTCTTAAAGTTTAATATCACCAAATGTTTGGTATCATCTACCCATGCGCTTTGTACCTTTTATATCATTTTGAGCTCTTTAACAGTAGACCCAAATAGATGTAGATCGTCTATTCCCTCCGCCTGACGGTTTAGATCTTAATCATCGCACCCATTCTATCCATCTGTGTTATAAGTATCATTGTGAGGTATTATGAGTATTGCAGATGCATTATTAGAAAATTAATGATGGTAGGCCTGTAAAATACTTGTCCTGATCACCCTGCCTTTAGAATATGTCATTTGTCACTAAGAAAAATGGTCTGTGTGTGTGCGCGCGCGCTCGCGGCTACTTTAAGTGGGAATATTGACATATTGACATTGGTACTGGTATTGTATAAAGACTGGCCGACTCATATTAATCTTGGCCACGACTTAAGCAAACCTTCCCTGTATTGCTGCTAGAGGTAATATGGTCTGCCGGCTGGCTGTAATTAATCATCATCAATATTTTTGTTGGGGGATCGAAGGTCGAAGTATGACGTGTCGAAGCCCTTCAACGTGATGTTGATGATGTCTAGCTCGTTTGAGGAAGTCGAAGGTCGTTGTAGCCTCCGGGTTGGCTTGGCGAAGCCCTCCTTGGAGGCCGGAGTCGCTAGTCGAAGGGTGCGATGCGTGCGAAGCCCTCCTTCTGGCTCGGAGACTCCGGTCGAAGGTGTTCTCGGTCAGGTTCCTTGCAGTTTTTAATATGCGAAGCCTTCCTTTGCCCGCGGTGCAGGGCGAAGGGGTTTAGCGTTCAGAGAGATTTGGGTGCGGTTCGAATGCTTGTTACTTTGGCTCGTGGCCCGAAAAACAAATGATCATACAGGTCTATCCCTCTCCATATTTATAGGGAGAGGGAAGGTCATATTTACATGAATGCCATTGGCTATCTCGACACGACTCTTAGTCGGGTTGAGTTGAGCTGGACGTTAATTTGCGTTATCTGTAATTCCATTCTTCCTTCGCAGCAGGCAGATGATCTTCGCGTGGGCTTTTCTCCGCTCCCCCTTCGCTAATAAAGGCTGGTCTTCGTGTGGGTCCAGTAGTGGCTTTGGTGTGATCTTCAACAATTTTATTGCCTCCGTATCATTCCTGTATTGCTTCTAGAGGTCATCACAACCAGACAAACAAACTCGGGGTAAGTGTTGTACAACCTTGATGTCGTGAGTTAATCTTTTCTCCTTCACTGTAGCTCAGGTACCCTGGCAGCTTGGTCTTGTAGCAAAATTTGGCAGCCTCAATACTTGATGCAATGAACAACTTTTGAGTCGTCAAGTGACAATAGCCGAGTAGTATGACCAACCGACATTGGGTAAAACTACAACTCTCGAATCTGTGACGAGTAGAATATACTAATCACAGAGTCAGAACTCAAACCAATGGGAGAAAAGATTCGTGTAATATGTGATAGGAATAAAAAATAGTACCCCATTTTTTTTTTGGCTCACATAGCGAGTCATTGGCGAGAACAATGCTCAATAGCGAGGAATGAAAAAAAAACAGAGAGCCGGTGATTATTATAACTATCGCACGTTACCTGAAGTTGGAAGTGATGAGGACATCGTGGGCAAGTATAGTTTGATTGTGTGCAGTTCTGTCCGTCCAATTCACGAAGGTGTGTGCGTCCATTAAGAGGATTTTGAACCTTGAAAAGTTAATATTAAGTAAGGTTATCAAGTCTTCTTTCCAACGGATAAAGTCTCATGTAATTTGGAGCTGTATTCAAAGAGTTATGGCAATTTCAATGGATACTGCGCAGGCTGTCATGGAAGACGCGTGAAGATTGTTAGAGAAAGGAAGTGTGTGGTTTTCATGTCATTATTGGAACAGGTATGTTATATCTACATGTTTCTAAACATCTTATAGACTTCATTTTCAAGATATTAACAGATTTAAGTCTTTCCTAACACAGAGTTTGAATATTACGAAGGTTTTGATTCAGTTCGGATTGATTTCATGACAGCCTGACCTACCTTCGATAAAAAAGTCCATATCTCCGTATCATATGGTGTCAGATATCTGGATTGCCTCGGTAGGATCTCTTGCAAACTTGTTCTACATTTGGATATCAATTTCAGATTAGTGTTGGTCATACACTGGTGGTTTGGGGTAGATTTAGATGAGATATGCTCATCAGGTTCTATCGTTGGTGTTGATTGCCATTGATTTGAGTGTTTCTGAGTTGTAACACAAGTTTGTACTTATCAGTTGTGTCTTGACTCTATTTTTTTTAGTTGAGTTCTTCTATGCCATCATTAATTTCGTCATCAACCAAAGCTTCAACAACCAGCACGAGTCGAGGACGCCTTGTTTTGAAGAAAGGGAGAATGATGAGGATATGGTAGGCAAGTATAGTTTGATTGTGTGCAGTTCTGTCCGTCCAATTCATGAAGGTGTGTCACATCCGGTTTTAAAGACCAAAACCAAATGCATCTGTATGCGTGCCTAGGATCAAGTTTTCAGGCACACAAGAAAATATATGAGATAAAAGAACAATATCTTTATTAAATTGATAACTTTATTACAAGAATGACCAATTGGTCTAAAAGAAAAGATTACAGTACAGCGGAAACAAATCTAAGCATTGGCATCCTTCAACTCTACAGGAAGTCGACCGAAAGACCGCATGTCTAGAACATCTCTTGTCCACCTCCAAATACTCCTCAATGTCTTCATTCACTGAGCAACAAAATAGAATGTGGTTTTGGGTCCGCGTGAGTACATAGAGTACTCAGAAAGTGGGAGAAAGTATGACATGTTGGTTGATAACAAGAAAGGCTCACATGGGTTTATTTGCATTAAATGTGGTTGAGTAAAACATTTCATAAAGCAACTCCTATTTACTATGTGGTATATACCTCCAACGGCCAAGGTTACTTCACCTTGCCAAGATAAAAGATTGCAACCACCCTCTACGTCTCTACAGGTTACTCCATCTATACCAAATCACAGTTATTGTCACACCCGGTTTTAAGGACAAAACCGAATGCTCATCTATATGTGTGCATGGTCAAGTTTCACACATATAGGACAAAATATAGTAAAACAGAGTAACCAATGTCATAAATACATCATATAAATATTACATTAAATGTCTCAAAGGACTAAACAAATACAAACGCTAGCGGAAGACTCCATAACGCCACAGGCAATCGACCGGGGGCTC
>LAPY01000683.1:64861-79014 GCA_000970635.1 Eragrostis tef
GGTGCCGGCTTCTTCACGTCACTAGCCCCTGTCCCTTCTCGGCTGCGACGACATCCGACTTACTACCCGGCACGCCGTCATGCTCAAAAGCGTGATGATGTACCCGACAACGTGGTCATCTTCTTGTTCCCTAGGTCGCGGCAGAGATGCTAGAGGCAATCAGCAAGCTTAACGAGCTGGCTCGCGAGCCAGCTCCAGCTTGTAACGAGCCGAGCCGAGTCAGCATTTCAGCTCGTTAAGATAATGAGTCGAGCCAAGCCAGCTCGTTATCCTAACAAGCTAGACCTAGCCGGTCCGACCTGGCTTGGTAGTCCAGCCCTAGATGTAAGGCTTGTGAGAGCTAGGCTGGATATCATAACTCATATGTGGGGATAACGCACTTGATCGGGGATTGAGGTCCATTTAGTAAGGAGTATAGAATTTATATTCTGGTTTTGTAAAATAACAAAAGACTCAAACAATTTTAAAGAAAACACAATAAATTCAAGACAACCATTTTTAAGGTTTTGAGACAAACCAAAATTTGTTTGTTTAAAATATTTTCATAATCAAATCATTTTAAACATATCTTTAAACTAAAGTAAAAGAAATAATTTGAGGCAAACAATTGATAAGACAAGATAAATTCAATGTAAATAAAATCAAAGAAAACCATTTTAAAATGTTGAAAATTGCCATGTAAAGCTGAGAAAACCGTTCAAATCCCAAAACTGAAATTTTGGAATGTGACAAGGTGTGCGCATCTTTTAAGAGGATTCTGAATCTTGAAAAGTTTATATTAAGTAAGTTTATCAAGTCTTCTTTCCAACGGATCGAGTCTCATGTAATATGGAACTATATTCAAGGAGTTATGGCAATTTCAATGGATACTGCGCAGGCTGTCAAGGGATACGCGCGAAGATTGTTTAAGAAAGAAAGTTTGTGGTTTTCATGTCATTATTGGAACAAGTATGGTATATCGGTTTCTAAACGTCTTATAGACTTCAGTTTCAAGATATTAATGGAATTAAGTCTTTCCTAACACTGAGTTTGAAAATTAGGAAGGTTTTGATTCAGTTCGGATTGATTTCGTGACAGCCTAACGTTGATAAAAAGTCCATATCTCCTACATATGGAATCCGTTTTGGACATGTGAGTACTTGATGGCCCACACTGTGGATTCAGTATCAGAACATGATTAGCTATTAGTGTCGCACAACATGAGTTCCAAACCGACGGCAGGATATTTTCTAGAGTCCAAGATGTGTAATAGAGATTGTTTTCTCTTTATTTGGCCTTAGGAGTCTATATAAGTTAGGGGTGTGCGTCCACGTAAATCAAACTTGAATTATGAATTGAGTTTAGCTATTTGCTACTCACATGATGAGAGTCTCATGCCTATTCTTCCAATGATTCGGCACAGCCAACATAGAGGAGGAACTGGGCGCTCTACACAAGATCATGCTTGCTTTTCCGCTGGGATTAGAGGGTACGATATTTACCAACCAAATACCGTTCTTGCTTTTCTGCTGGGATTAGAGGTTTGATGGTTACCAATCAAGAATGTTCTTGCTTTCCGGTTGGGGATTGATCGAGGGTTCAATAGTGTCACAGATCCTACGACGAGAAGATCACGCTTCCTCTACGTATCATTGCGTGTGGTTGGGCAAATTTCAAAGAGGTGCAAGTCCTTGCATTGGCATGGGTGATCACCTATGATTCGTCACGTTACATGCGCTTCCTCTCACTGCCACAAAAAAAAATAGACTTCTGGTAGGAATTATATACACCTACTTTTAAAGTTCTTGTACGGTTTGTTGGTTGCACCAAATGCTTCCATACTGGTCCAGAGCCCTTTGCCCTACTGGCAATTGTTCCATGGAAAGAAGAACATGTATGCCTCCATGGCTTTAACCACAAGTCACGTGCGATTTCTCGTGGGCTTTTTCGCATTTTTTGGCACTTCGCTGACTCCATTGTCTGAACAAAGAATGCGGACTGATTCATGCGTGATGGATGAGTATATTGAGCAGGGCATCAAATTTGTTACCAAATAAAATTATGGTTGTTATTTTCGCAGACCCTTGAAAACGCATCACCTTTCAATAGATGAAGTGCAGCTTTCGTAGTACATCGGACATGCCTTCTTTCTTCTTTTATTGCGTTCATTTCTCTGTTGGCATGAATAGAGCCTGGGGGGCACAACTGAATGGCGATAACCTCCGCTCTATCATATTCATATCAAACACTAGTACAATGAACACCTACAGTACCGGTCGACAGGCATTCTAGTGCCTCAAATCAAAACTATTACGTCAGCGCCACTAGAAATCATGAAAAACCAGTCACGGGCACTTCTCAGCACTAAGTGAAAAATTTATATAAAAAAAAAAGAAGGTGCAGCCAAGCCCGGCCCAGATGGGACTAGCCGAATCACAGCCCAGCGTGGCTAACCCCAGCCACCTCGCTCGCCGAGGCGTCACCATTGCTCGTCATCGTAAGATTCGCTCGGCGCTGCTGCGAGGCCACCCAAGATGATCCACTAGAGAGAGGCGGGCGAATCAAGTGCGTGGACATTGTAGAACAAACAGGAAGCGATGCCCTTCATCGAGGGTTGCGTGTTGTATTTATATAGGCAGGGAGAGGCCATACCTTGGAGTACACGACAAGTTACATCAGTTAGGATTACAACAATTGAACATATCTCTAAGCCTATCTGCCTATACGCATATATCTCAACACACCCCCTCAATCACAACTTCACCAAGTTGAGATTGCGCCGGAATTCTTGAAGCTGTCGAATAGGCAATGGCTTAGTGAATCCATCGGCCACTTGATCTGAAGAAGATATGAACCGAATATCTAGTTGCCTTCGCGCAACTCGCTCACGAACAAAGTGATAATCCACTTCTATGTGCTTTGTTCTACCATGAAACCTTGGATTAGCAGACATATACGTCGCATCCAAATTGTCACACCAAAAACACGGAATCCTTGGTTGTGGGACTTTCAAATCACCAAGCACACTTTATATCCAGATAATTTCTGCTGTAGCATTTGCTAGTGCCTTATATTCAGCTTTTGTACTTGACCATGACACGGTGGCTTGTTTTCTGGCATTCCAAGAAATCAAATTAGGACCCAGAAACACTGCAAAACCACATGTGGACCTTCTATCATCAGCACCGCCAGCCCAATCTGCATCAGTAAATGCACTAATCAACAAGGAAGGAGTCTTCCAGATCTCAAGACCAAGTCCGATAGTGCTTTGAAGATATCTCAATAGTCTCTTCACAACTGACCAACGAAGATCAGTTGGAGCATGCAAAAACAGACAGACTTTGTTGACAGCAAAAGAGATATCTAGCCTAGTCAATGTAAGATACTACAAGGCACCCACCACGCTACGATGTTTAGTAGCATCATCATTATGTAAGAGTGTACCTTCATGCAAAGAAAGTTTCTCAGAAGTGGACAAAGGAGTTTGTATTGGCTTACAGTCCTTCATACCAACCCTCTTTAATATATCCAAAGTACACTTCTCTTGACTCAACAGAATTCCCCCTTGTTTCTTCTTAACTTCAATCCCGAGAAAATTGTCGCACCCGATTTTTGTAAGCATAAATCAGACACATTCTACATGTATGCCAGGATCTGTTTTATCATACATGTAGCGACATAGATAGTGATACAGTTCTATAAAGGATATAACAACTTTAAAAACAACAAACCAGAGTAAGAGCACATCAGCGGAAGAAGACTTCAGAGGGCTCCACAGGCAAACAGGCGGCAACGCGACCTTCTATCACCGTCTTCACTCTCTGAGCAGCATTTGACAAAAAATGGGAGAAAACGCAAGCGTGAGTACATGTCATACTCCGCAAGTGTAGAAAAAATATGACATGTATGGCTTATATGAAAGAAAGGCTCACATATGGTTAATTATAGAAAAGCACCTACAACTATGACATAAAGCACCTATATTACTAAGTCTAATAAAAAACCCTAAGACCAACATATGCAACAGCTCACCAGATTCCCGCCATCTAGCTACCAAGACTCATCGGGTTCCCACCACCCAACTACCAAACCAACCAAGTCGTGATATCATCACCATCGATGACTGAAATCTCCATTATGCCACTGCACACTTCCTATAGTGTGCGGCCAGGAGATCACTACGAGGCCTTGACAAAGCGCCTCCAAACCTGCATGCACCCATAAAGGTTCCACCGCTAACAGCATATTAGAGTCTATTTTACCTCCATTGCAGAAGCCCCCTCTGGCACCACTAAACCACCAAATGGTGCACACAAGGTAAGGAGATATATCTAATTAATTGGCCAAGCTGCTCCCATCGCAGTCTTGTGATGGCGCGGGTATGCCGGGTTACATGCTCCATGAACCGGTCCATAGAATCTAAGCAGAAAACTAGCACATACCATAATCTTGTGCACGCTGGCACCATACCAAACCAACAGTCCTACACAGATTCCTAATCACCATATTGCTAACCATTACCATTCCCAATTAGGTTGCATAGATCATTAGTGAAATTAAGGACACTTTCGACCCAAAACATACAGCTGGTCTAAGCATACATCTACCCATAACATAGACACTACCCATACAAGCGACAAGAAATAATAAGAAACAAGATAATGACACATAGGATTCAAATTAAAAGCAAAGCATGACTAAACTAGAGGGAGAAGGAAATTGGTTCAACATGCATCAAGGACACTTGCTTTAACACCATTGCTGTTGCGCAGAGTCTTCAGGTCCTGATCTTTCTCTTGATGGTGCTCATATCACGCGTTCTCTATTATCGCCAACATGCACAGCACACAAGCACAAAGAATAAGAAACAGTACACCAAAAAGTACACACATATCATAAAAACACTATGGATGGATAGGTTATGCTGCAACAAAGATTTTGGCGCAAGAATGACCTAAATTGAAGCTACCGACAAAAAGATATGAGCAATTCAAGTAACAAGGTTATTTTGGAAACCGTATAGGACGGTTGTGTACAGACAATGAAAAGCTTGTGCGTTCCCGTCAAATAGCTTAACTTTTTGGGACATTGTTTCACAAGAGTATGTCTAATGGCACGGACCACAATAGAGACATGATGATTGGGTCATGGGTTCACCTGAAAAGGAGATCAATTGGTTGTATTACAATGAGGTCTCATAGCGACAGCGACAGTTAATGATGGCATCGTGTTCCTAAAGCCAGGAGAATAGATCGAAGGGATCCCTTCTGTGGAATGAAATATAACTTGGTGGATCATAAGTTGGAACGGTGGGGATCACAAACAAGGGAATAATTTGGCTGGAACAAGAATTTCATTACCGCCATGCGCACTGGACAGATCCAGAACATGAAAAAGCGATCGTTGTGAAGCAGATCCTGGTCGCGTCGGGTAGATTTCGCCAAGATCTTCGGGTATGTTTTAGGGACAACAAGTCCTGTTAAATTTTGGCGATGTTTCGTTGGGTAGATCGCCGGGAACGCGGATGCCAACAGGGGGCAGCGTGGCTGTGCGCGAGGACAGGGAGCGACGACCGCAGCCCGGCGGTGTGGTGCGGGCTTGAGGGCGTGGGGAGGTCCTGGTTTAAGTAGGGAGAGGTGGGGTTGGTGGAAGAAAGGAAAGAAATAGGAAAATAGGAAGTAAAATGCATTAATTCAGCGTTTAATGCTCATTTTCTTTCCTTTTGACTGAACGCGTTACGTGGAACCAATATGGACGACCGCTTGAAATGTAGGATGAGAGATAGATGGAATAAAATGACGTAGGATATATGATGGCGATGAAAATTGTGGACATAGAACAAGGATAGATCCAACCTTAAAAATCCTTAACTTATTCTATAATTTAATAAATTCATTTCCATAACATAGAAGAAATCATTTTATTTTGAAGACTTTTGAAAATTAAACGAAAATGCTTCAGAACCCAAAATAGAATTTTTGGGGTGGATTTAAGTGAACTAGAGAGTATGGAAGGAAGAGCATGGGGTGGTACTAAGGTTTTGACTTGTGATCAGCTACCCTCCTTAAACAAAAAGCATTTTCTTTGAAAACAGCACACAATGTTTCTAACTTGGTCTGTACAAGGAATTGCTCACACTCACTAATCAAAAGGGAGCCTAAGTGAGTGAAATATCCTAATTGATAAGGTTTCTTCTCACGCGGTCCTTTGTCTTCGCCAACGCTGACGTAGAGAAGTTGATCGTCATCCTTTCTGAAGTGGATCTTCGTTTTCAACATTGAGGTGCATCCAGAGGTCAGCTAAATGTCCATCCTAACTAAGGCCACATTTCTAGAGTCGATTATAGCTCCGATACCACTTTGCCACACCCGATTTTTGTAAGCATAAATCAAGCACATTCTACATGTATGCCAAGATCTGTTTTATCATACATGTAGCGACATAGATGATGATAGAGTTCTATGACGGATAAAACAACTTTAAAAACAACAAACCAGAGTAAGAGTACATCAGCGAAAGAAGACTTCAGAGGGCTCCACAGGCAATCGACTAGCGGCATTGCGACCTTCTATCACCATCTTCACTCTCTGAGCAGCATTTGACAAAAAATGGAGGAAAACGCAAGCGTGGGTACATGCCGTACTACACAAGTGTAGGAAAAATAGGACATGTTATATGAAAGAAAGGCTAATATATGGTTAATTTCAGAAAAGCACCTACAACTATGACATAAAGCACCTATATTACTAAGTTCGATGAAAAAACTCCAAGACCAACATATGCAACAGCTCACCAGATTCCCACCATCTAGCTATCAAAACTCATCGGGTTCCCACCACCCGACTACCAAACCAACCAAACCATCCAACTAATTATGAATAAGTCTAGGCTTAATCGTGACCGTGAGCACGACTGTCAAGACAGTTTTACACTCTGTAAGTGACTAAAAGCTCCATTATGCCACTGCAAACTTCCTATGGTATGCGGCCAGGAGATCACTATGAGGCCTTTACAAAGCGCCTCCAAAATTTCATGCACCCGCTATGGTTCCACCGCTAACAGCATATTGGAGTCTATTTTACCTCCACTGCAGAAGCCTCCTCTCGCGCCACTAAACCATCTAATGGTGCACACAAGGTAAGGAGATATCTAATTAATTGGCCAAGCCGATCCCATTGCAGTATTTTGATAGCGTGGGTATGCCGGGTTACATGCTCCATGAACCGGTCCATAGAATCTAAACAGAAAACTAGCACATACCATAATCTCATGCACACCGGCACCATACAAAACCAACCATCCTGCTCAGATTCCTAATCACCATGTTGCTTACCATTACCATTCCCAATTACGTTGTATAGATCATTAGTCAAACTAAGGACACTTCTCACCCAAAACATATAGCAGGTCTAAGCATACATCTACCCATAATATAGACAGTACCCATACAGGTGACAAGAAATAATAAGGAATGGGATAATGACACATAGGAGCCTAATTAAACGCAATGCATGACTAAACTAGAGGGAGAAGAAAATAGGTTCAACATGCATCAAGGGCACTTGCCTTAACACCACTGTTGCTGCTCAGAGTCTTCAGGTCCTGATCTTTCTCTTGATGGTGCACGGATCGCGCGTTCTCTACTATCGCCAACATGCAAAGCATAAAAGCACAAAAAATAAGAAACAGTACACCAAACAGTACAAACATATCATAAAAACACTATGGTTAGATAGGTTATGCTGCAACAAAATTTTAGACGCAAGAATTGCCTAAATCGGAGCTACCGACAAAAAGATATCAGCAATTTAAATAACAAGGTTATTCTGGAAATTGTACAGGACGGCTCGTATAGACAATAAAAGGCTTGTGCGTCAAATAGCTGAACTTTTTGGGACATGGTTTTCACAGTTGTATGTCTAATGGCACGGAACACAATAGAGACATGATGACTGGGTCATGGGTTCACCTGAAAAGGAGATCAATCAGTTGTATTACAATGATGTCTCGTAGAGACAGTGACAGTTGATGATGGCATCGCGTTCCTGAAGCCCAGAGAACAGATCGAAGGGATACCTTCTGTGGAACCAAATATAACTTGGTGGAACATAATTTGGAACGGTGGGGATAACAACCAAGGGAATAATTTGCCTGGACGAGAATTTCATTACCGCCATGCGCACTGGACAGATCCAGAACAGGGAGAAGCGATCGTTGTGAAGCTGATCCTGGTCACGTCGGGGCAGATCTCGCCAAGATCTTCAGGTATGTTTTAGGGGACAACAAGGCACACCTCCTGTTAAAGTTTGGTGATGTTTAGTTGGGTAGATCGCCGGGAATGCGGATGCCAACAGGAGGCAGCGTGGCTGTGCGCAAGGACAGGGAGCAACGGTGGCAGCCCGATGGCGTGGCGCGGGTTTGAGAGCGTGGGGAGGGTTCGGGGAGATCCTGGTTTAAGTAGGGAGAGGTGGGGTTGGCGGAAGAAAGGAAAGAAAGAGGAAAATAGGACGTAAAATGCATTAATCAGCGTTTAATGCTCATTTTCTTTCCTTTTGACTGAACGCGTTACGTGGAACGAATATGTACAACCACTTGAAATGTTGGATGAGAGATAGATGGAATAAAATGACGTAGGATATAAGATGGCGATGAAAATTGTGAAGATAGAACAAGGATAGATCCAACCTTAAAAATCCTTGACTTATTCTATAATTTAACAAATTCATTTCCATCACATAAAAGAAATCATTTTATTTTCATGACTTTTGAAAATTAAATGAAAATGCTTCACAACTAAAAATAGAAATTTTGGGGTGTGACAAAAATAGTGTAGATCGCCAAGATCTTTGAAGGCAAAATCGGACCGCATATTATTAAGTAAAGCAGTGACTGCACGCTCAGAAGAGCGGACAACGATGATATCATCAACATAGATAAGAAGAAACATAGTGATATTGGAATCACGAAATATGAAAAGAGAAGTGTCGGCATTGGACGATTAGAAACCCAGCTGTTCCAACTTTTGACTGAGGCTAGCATACCATGCACGAGGCGCCTGTTTCAACCCATAGAGAGCTTTATCAAGACGGCAGACATGTTGGGCCTGTGAAGTGCTCTCATACTCAGGTGGTTGTTTCATCTACACTTCCTCCTTCAGAATACCATGAAGAAACACGTTCTGAACATCCAGCTGACGAAGACACCACCTCCTGGAGACAGCAATAGAGAGAACAAGCCGAATAGTAGCAGGCTTAACCACAGGACTGTAAGTATCCTCATAATCAATACCATACTGCTGCTAAAAACCTTTGGCAACTAAACGAGCCTTGTAACGATCAACAGACCCGTCTGGCTTGCGCTTAATCTTGTACACCCACTTGCAATCAATAATGTTGTGTGCTTCATGAGCAGAAACAAGGTGCCAAGTTTGATTGCGCATAAGAGCATCAAATTTAGAATCCATAGCTGCCTTCCATTGAGGATCACGCAAAGCATTAGTGAGATTTTCAGGTTCACCAGAAACAGCAAGATTGCCAAATCGAACCATGCCAGGGAACAGCTTCTTTGGAACAATAATATTATTCTGAAGCCTGGTGCACGGACGAGGATCTTGCTGCGGAGGTACAGCGACAGGCGCAACTGGATCAACGATCGGCACAGCAGCGGGAGCAGGAGCAACCATTGGCGCAGCAAAAGGGGCAGGTGGTGGTGGTGTAGCGGATCCGCTGTGGCCCGCTGTGAAGATAGAACAAGGATAGATCCAACCTTAAAAATCCTTGACTTATTCTATAATTTAACAAATTCATTTCCATCACATAAAAGAAATCATTTTATTTTCATGACTTTTGAAAATTAAATGAAAATGCTTCACAACTAAAAATAGAAATTTTGGGGTGTGACAAAAATAGTGTAGATCGCCAAGATCTTTGAAGGCAAAATCGGACCGCATATTATTAAGTAAAGCAGTGACTGCACGCTCAGAAGAGCGGACAACGATGATATCATCAACATAGATAAGAAGAAACATAGTGATATTGGAATCACGAAATATGAAAAGAGAAGTGTCGGCATTGGACGATTAGAAACCCAGCTGTTCCAACTTTTGACTGAGGCTAGCATACCATGCACGAGGCGCCTGTTTCAACCCATAGAGAGCTTTATCAAGACGGCAGACATGTTGGGCCTGTGAAGTGCTCTCATACTCAGGTGGTTGTTTCATCTACACTTCCTCCTTCAGAATACCATGAAGAAACACGTTCTGAACATCCAGCTGACGAAGACACCACCTCCTGGAGACAGCAATAGAGAGAACAAGCCGAATAGTAGCAGGCTTAACCACAGGACTGTAAGTATCCTCATAATCAATACCATACTGCTGCTAAAAACCTTTGGCAACTAAACGAGCCTTGTAACGATCAACAGACCCGTCTGGCTTGCGCTTAATCTTGTACACCCACTTGCAATCAATAATGTTGTGTGCTTCATGAGCAGAAACAAGGTGCCAAGTTTGATTGCGCATAAGAGCATCAAATTTAGAATCCATAGCTGCCTTCCATTGAGGATCACGCAAAGCATTAGTGAGATTTTCAGGTTCACCAGAAACAGCAAGATTGCCAAATCGAACCATGCCAGGGAACAGCTTCTTTGGAACAATAATATTATTCTGAAGCCTGGTGCACGGACGAGGATCTTGCTGCGGAGGTACAGCGACAGGCGCAACTGGATCAACGATCGGCACAGCAGCGGGAGCAGGAGCAACCATTGGCGCAGCAAAAGGGGCAGGTGGTGGTGGTGTAGCGGATCCGCTGTGGCCAGCAGAGGTAGGAGATCCCGGCAGCACGGAAGGACCAGCCGCATCGGATCCCAGCATTGGGGCCTGAGTGGATGAGGCATGGTCCACCGGACGTAGAGACGCAGGAGCCGCGGGCTCTGCGGGAGCGACTGGGCCTGACGGAGGCAGGCCTACCAGGGGAACGGGAGGCGCAGAGGGGCCCGCCTGATCCGACTGATGCGGACGTGAGGCGGAAGGGAGTGGCGACAGGGCCGGCTCCTGATCCGAGGACAATACGCCGCCAGGTGCAGACGGCTGATTGTCTATGGCTGGCGGATCCCGTGCGGCTGCAACAAGTTGAGGTAGAAAATATTCCTCAGCAAGGCCATTAGAATCTGTAGAGGCACCTGAAAACTCAACAGACGCATTAGTAGACATAGGCAGCTGATCAACATCCCCCGAATTATCTCCTAACTCGTTTTGACGCAAAGTTAGAGGAAGGAGTAGAATTTGGAAACTAAGGAGGGCTCCAGTGTTAGGATGAAGTTTAGAGAAAGGGAAAACCAACTCATCAAAAACCACATCGCGGGAAATGTATATGCAACCAGAAGAAGGATCAAGGCACTTGTAGCCTTTATGATGACTGCTATACCCAACAAAAATGCATTGTTTAGAGCGGAAGGATAGCTTGTGCGTAATGTAAGGGCGCAGGTTCGGCCAGCAAGCGCAACCAAAAACCTTAAGAAAGGAATAATCCAGTGCTTGGTCGAATAATTTTTCCATGGGAGAAACAAAGTTGAAAACATGTGATGGAAGCTTGTTTATAAGAAAAACGGCAGCTATAAAAGCTTCATCCCAAAACTTTTGCTGATGTGTATGGGAGCAAGAAACATGATGAGAAATACCAATGCGAGTGAAAAAATTGCTCAATTTGTGATATTCCACCCCCCCCCCCCAGTCGGTTTGTAAACCAAGAATTTTGCGGGCAAACAAGCATTCAACATGGTTCTAAAAATCGTGAAATTTCTGAAAAACTTCAGACTTGTATTTAAGCAAATAGATCCAAGTGAACTTGCTATAGTCATCAATGAAGCTTACATAATAATCAAACCAACCGACAGAACTAGGACCAGGGCCCCATACATCTGAAAAGATGAGCTCTAAAGGAGCTTTAGACTCGCTAAACGACTTGGGAAACGGAAGTTGGTGACTCTTAGCACATTGACAAGCATCACAAACTTCACTTTTATTGGACTCCAAAACAAAAGGCAAACTATGCCGACGAAGGATCTTCTCAGCAATAGGATATGATGGATGCCCTAAACGATAATGCCACCTAGACAGGGTGGTAGCAGCACCAAAAGCACACTTGGACGTCAAATGCTCCAACGAAGAAAGAGGGTAAAGACCGTTCCTACACCTCTCGCAAAGCAGAACCCTGTTCGTTCTTTGATCCTTTACCAAGAAAAATTTAGAGTGAAATTGGAGATAGAAAGAAACAAGATTTTTCGAGGCGGAAGGAACATGAAGGACAGGATTGATTTGAATATTACGAGCATGAGTAAAAACAGTGGAGTGACCAATGTGCTTTATAGCCGTACCAGTGTCGTTGGCGGTGTGGATGCGATCGCCACTGGTGTACTTCTCCTTGGTGGTGAGCTTGTCGAGATCGCCGGTGATATGATCGGTAGCGGCACTATCGGTGTACCACAGCAGGCCGACATCGTATGAACTCACTGCCGAGACTGTCGTGCGCTCCTGCGTTCCTCGGCGATGAACTTGCGGTCATAGCGTTTGTAGCACTTGAACGCTTCGTATCCGACCTTCTTGAAGATCTAGCATAGAGGGCGCTCGCCGTTGGCGCCGTCACCACAGCCACCAGGAGCACCTTTTTTTAGTTATTTTAATCTATTTCGACATAAGATAGACGGAATCACGCTCTGTATGATTTGAACCTACGACCACGAGCGCGACCATTGGAGGGGCCGCGATTGCCGTCTGTGTGCCCGCCACGGACGCGAGCACGTCCATGCGCCGCGGCAAGGACCGCAGCCTGGTAGTGTGATGCACGCTTCGGAGCGAGGAGCCAAGCGTAGAGGTTGCTGAGCAACACCGGCTCGAGGCTGCCATAGACACTTTCAACCATGGGGTTGTGATCCGTGTCGAGTCCCACCAGGATGAAGCAGACAAGATCGTCGTCGTCGACGGGTTTCCCAGCCGCCGCGATCTCGTCGACATAGCCCGTCATGGCGGTGAAGTAAGCCACGGTGGACTGGTCTCCCTTCCGCGTCGTCGCGAGCTTGTTGCGGAGATGAATCACCCACGAACACGACTGAGGGCAAAATGCCGCTCGATCGTCGACCAAACAACGGCCGAGTACGTTGGTGTGTCGCGCCACCTGCCCCATCACCTCACGAGAGAGGGAGGTCAGCAGGAACGCGAGAAGCTGTTGGCCCTGGGCCATCCAAGCGAGATACGCCAGGTTGTCCGTCTCCACGCCCTTGTCGTCCTTGATCTTTTCCTCCGGTACAGCAGCCTTGGGGTCAAGGTAGGAGGTCAGATTGGCCGCACGATCAACGGCCAGGACTTGGGCGTGCCAGAGGACATGATTGTCCCTGGAAAGCTTCTCCGTGATGGGAGTAGCAAGGAGGTGGTTGGTCGCCGTGGCGGAGCTAGAGCCAGCCATGGCGGAAAAAAAATGATCGCTAGATGAGATTGGAAGAGGATGGCTCTGTTACCATGTAGAATAAACAGGAAGCGATGCCCTTCACCGAGAGTCGCGTGTTGTACTTATATAGCAGGGCGAGGCCACGACAAGTTACAGCAGTTAGGATTACAACAACTGAACATATCTCTAAGCCTATCTGCCTATACGCAGATATCTCAACATACATCACACGCAGGTATGTGAAGACCACGATAACAAAACAAGGGAAGTGACTTGAAAAGGTTGATCTAGGGTCTACCGGTCAATTGACATTTCACAAGAAAATTAACATTATGAACTATAAGTTCTTGAAGACATATCTTTGTGGAAGATTCTTTGTTATCGAAAACTTCAAATGATCCCTTATTCTAACGTGAACTAGGGTGTCCGATCTTCCGAAAGGTTCTGGTAAACAACGATTTGGTGGAGACTTGACACAAATCGATCCGGCTTCCGAACAACACGATCCTAAACCCCGCAATCGCAGCACCACGTCTCCTACGGTTATCAACCGCGCGAACACGATTGACCTCACCCAGAAGGCTAATCCCTGCCTGCGAATCAAAGAACACAAGCAAGAACAAGAGAGAATGCAACACAATTTGCGAAGATGAATGATTAAGCTCACAAGTTGGGGTCTCACAAACCGATTGTACGGTGAAACTGTCAAAGCAGAATAATCTAAGCAAAACCCAA
>LAPY01000683.1:88936-101303 GCA_000970635.1 Eragrostis tef
GCCCTCCCACGCCTCTAAGCACCCCTCTAGATATCTCCTCATCATCTCTATGGTTCCTAACAATAATTAAATTATTAGGTAGCATTTTATTCTTGAAACCATGCAAACAAAGCATTAGGAACGAGCTCACCTGAAAATTTAGTTTTCGTGCATGAGCTCTAGTGATTGGACCATGCATATACAACGGAGGAGTGTTGGTTTATTTGATGGAGTGATGTCGTCATCATATTCTATTCACTTGTTCGAAATTATATTCATGATTCACTATACATTTGCCGTCTCGACATGTGTCATACTGTCATGTGACCGCTGTTGTCAAACAAACATGTATTTTAATTTATATAAAGCAGTCTGGTGGCATAGTAGGGTTGTTTATCAGAACTAACAGAGTAGTTGAGACTAGAGTTTCTCACTATGCAAGTGATATCGAGCAGACCCTGCTTGTGCGCGCGCGTCTTCCTTAGGAGCTTCCCCAGCCTAACGCAGGCGTGCACGAGCTCCAGCAATAGGTTCGTAAAACAGGCCGGGCTGATGCATGTGTAGTAGATGTTGAGACGTTCACGTCAAATCACGATCCTCAATAATTATAGCAGGTGGTTGCGAACCCAATAAAGCGGGATCGTAAGATCGATCTAGACTAGACATACATATGCTCAATAACCCCATGACAGGAGCGTCAAACGCTCCCATGCTCCCATGCATATATACCTTGGCTAGCTTACTACCCTACCTCAAAGAAAATGTGCGTACCATGTACATATATGGTCGAAATTGTGCCATGACCTTGCCAGGAGTAAGTAGGTATAGCCCCCCAAATCAACGTAACAAACACATTTATGATCCTCACCAACACTACTACTCCACTGGACAACTTGGCATCTCTATCTCTTGTTAGATATCGATCATCACTAGCTAGCTTTATGCCTATAAATACATATGTACTAGGAGTGTGAATGCTGCCTAGGTCGTCTTGACAATAAATTTTGAACTTGTTAGGCGATCGAACTATAGCTAGAGCGAGAGCTGCTTCTGCAAGAGGGATGGCGAAGGGGTTCGCCATGGTCGTGGTGGCAATCTTGCTGGTGCTCTCCTGCTACGGCGTGGACGTGGCGTCGGCGCAGGCGGCTGGGCTGAAGAAGGGGTTCTACAAGAAGAGCTGCCCGCAGGCGGAGGCGATCGCGCAGAAGGTGGTGTGGGGCCGCGTCGCCGCCAAGTCATGGTACGTTTTGTTCGTCATTGTTGTTGACAGACGTTCTTGGACCATCGTCAAAACTAATAGTCAAATGAATGAAGAACAGAGGTCACCAATGCAATGTACAATAACGATCGTGCACGACATCATATTAATTTGGCAGGGCTGCGACGCTTCGGTACTCCTGGACTCGCCGACAAACACGGCGGAGAAGAACGCGGCGCCGAACCTGTCGCTGGCCGGGTTCGAGGTGATCGACGAGGTGAAGGCGGCGCTGGAGGAGGCGCCTGCGCCGACATCGTCGCGCTCGCCGCGAGGGACTCGGTCTCCTTCCAGGTAATAGTTTACTGACCTAGAGTGATGCAGCGAGGCGACCGAGCCGGCGAACGACATGGATGGCCTGGTGCCCAGATCGTTATCTGAATGTGTACTGTGTCATATGTACACACGTGCAGTACAAGAAGAACCTTTGGGAGGTGGAGACTGGGCGGCGCGACGGCACGGTGTCGAGCGACCAGGAGGCGCTGCGCAACATCCCGGCGCCTTCATCCACCTTCGACATCCTCCTCACCAACTTCTCCAGCAAGGGGCTCGGGCTCGAGGACCTCGTCGTGCTCTCAGGTATTATACACGTTTATTAATTAGTACACGAATTATTCGTCTATCTCCCAGAGGCCAGAGGTATACATCACGAGCAACAAACGACCATGCATATGCCGACGTACGTACGTACGACGTGCAAGATTAATGGAAGTTGGTTAGGTTCAGGGCACCGGGCTGCACCACACCTACACGACCTCAATTGTCCTTATGATTCGAGTTAATTAATTAAGGCACATTTCCTCAGAACACTGCATGCAAACAAAGCTCAACCGTTGTTTGCCAGCTATACGATCTAGTACAATCATATGCGAATTGTGCTACATTTTCTGCGATTCAATTGACCGACATCTCTTCTAATTAAGGCACCGACAGAACCATATATAGCTAGAGTACTGTTTGTTGTGAGAGTGAGACAATCATTAGAGCACCTTTCTAGCGGTCTTTTCTCGATAAGTCGAATTCCAATATGATGTGAGCTCCTCGTAATTGTACAAATTAACGTAGAAAACGAGAATGTTTGGGTACTTCCATTTTTTTCCCTCGAAAGGTAGCAAATCACACTGCTGATATCATAGAATATGAGATATTCATTTAGCAAAGGAGTCACTAATGATTTTTATTCTTTTTTTTTTTGCAAAAGAGGAGTCACTACTGATATTATAGAACATGAGATGCTTTTTAGCAAACCACTATTGATATCATATCTGTTGAGATACTATATATTGGTTATATAGTTGTGTCTCATCCTCGATCGTACTAGTATAATTACATTCCTTATTATTGCTTTTTGAATTACAGTCAACTATATTTTACACTAATGGACCATGTCTTTTCTTTTTGACCAAAAAAACGTGAAACTCTTAGCCTCATTTTGTATTGATCCTGTTTTGCAATGACACGCAGAAGAATCTAGAACATTAGTGGAACCTCAATGTTGACAGTAGTAAGTTTTTTCAATTGTGCCACTAATTAATTAAAATACACATTTAACCATCCCAGAATAAGTGACGTTTTTGACTTTCAGACTTCACGTTTGACCGTTTGTCTTATTCAAATTTTTTGTATAAATACAAAAACAAACATGTCATGACCAAAGTATTGTTAATGTTAAAACAAGTTATATAAAAATAAATAATATTTGCATAAATTTTTTGAATAAGACGGACAGTCAAACGTGAAGTCTGAAAGTCAAAAACATCACTTGTTTTGGGACGGAGGGAGTAGTAAATTGGTGGGAATGTGACCATCGAAACATCTTAGAGCCTCAATAAGCAGAATTGCTCTTTAACAAAATAGAATTGTTGTTTCTTGATTTAACTTGAAACACAGCATGAGTCATATTACCCTATTCGGGTTCGAAGCAATCATCGCGATGAAAAAAAAAATCCTTTGTTGTCTAAAGTACATTCAGTTCAAAACAAAAATGTGCATTATGTTGTGGGTCTATTCAAATTATAACAGAGAAAATATATGGAGAAAAAGTAGTAGCTAGCTATTTCAATATACAGGACTATCAACATGAATAGCGGCATGAAACTTGTTTGTCAGAAATAGTGCACCTACATTGACCTGAAAACAACAGCTAGCTGAGCTGAAAATGATGAAACCGTCGGTGCCGACGGACAAACAACCCTTTCCTGTTTAAAAGTAGGAAGGAAACAACACACGTGACTGCATGGCGTGTCTCCTGACTTTGTGTACCTTCTTCTTTGCGTGAGCATGCTAGTTAGGCATGGGCGTATCCTGGTGGTTGTCCGCCTTGGCAGCTCGGTTGGACGTATTAATTGGTACATTTGTCACCTGCCATATGGTTTGAGTTATCTTGGGTTCGATTTTGGATAACTGTTTTGATTAATCCGTGGTTAACTGAATATGCTGAATGTTGATTAGACACTTGACACTCCTGATTGAAAAAACTTACCACTTGACAATCCTCAATTGTTCATTTTTGCTTCTGAAGAGCAATGGCCGATCGTTTTGATCGAAGTTTTGTGTTTCCGCACAATTTTGAGGTAGCCTCAGAACAGTTACACATTGCTTCCTTCCCTGCACACCAGGCGGACACACAATCGGCGTAGGGCACTGCAACCTGTTCAGCTCGAGGCTCTTCAACTTCACCGGTAAGGACAACCCCAGCGACGTCGACCCGTCCATCAACCCGCCCTACGCCAAATTCCTGCAGGTACACTTCCTGGTTCACATTTTGCACCTGCAAACGCAAAATTTTGCTACATATATATTACAAATGTTCGTAAGAAATCAAGCTAAAACATATCTGCATTTATATACACTTGGCAGGGCCAGTGCCGTCGCAACCTTCAGAACCTGAACGACAACACGACGGTGGTGCCCATGGACCCCGGCAGCAGCCTGTCGTTCGACAACCACTACTTCGTGAACCTCAAGGCGCACCAGGGCATGTTCACCTCCGACGCCACGCTGCTCACCAACGACCGCGCCGCCAACATCGTCGACAAGCTGCAGGACCCGGGCGTCTTCTTCGACAGCTTCAAGAACTCCATCAAGCGCATGGGCCAGATCGGCGTGCGCACAGGCACCAACGGGCAGATCAGGAAGAAATGCAACGTCGTCAACTCCTAGACGATGGAGCATATATATACGCGTTACGACGCGATACTGATATATTTATATACGTACAGTTTCTTTCAAAAATACATACATAACCAGTTGTGCCTAATGATTCGTATATTTTGATGCAATGTATACCATATGAGTTATCTGGATTTGCTTCCGGATGATCAGTACAAAAGGATAAATTGTATGACTCGTATGATCGATCTGCACGATGGCAAAGTGCAGCAAATCATATATACACTAAATTATTATTTATGAAAAAAAAATAAGATGCTCTTGTTGAATCGTCCGGAGGAGAAATGTCTGATGGACAGTCAGTTCTAATAGTCCATTAAAAAAAACTCGACCTGCGGAGGGTAAGACAGCGTCAGACATTGCTTTTAAGAAGAAAACCTTCTCACGCAGGTCGAGAAAACCCCCGAACTCCTGTCCCACCCATACACAGTAGCACCGTAGCCCATGTGAGACGACCAACAACTTGGGCCGGGCCTTAGACCTGTGTTTTGGTTGTGGGACAGACGAGGGGATTTTCTTTATTTTTTTCCACAAATTGTGCAGTACCCAGGGATTGAACCCTAGACAGGAACTCCCCAACCAATGTCCTTTGCCGGTTGCACCGTGAATCCCTTTGCAAGATAATTAAAACCATGAACTTTTTCCACATCACTCAATTCAAATCGAACATTCATTGCCTCAACCTTCGATTCTCTGCCTCTTCGCTCTCCAGTGCTGTTAAACTCGGATGCTACAACCTTCCGATAATAGTCTCCCTAGTCCCTTCTGGTCTCCCTTCATTGGATCAACTGAGTTGTTTAGGCCAACTAGGGCTGAAACCAGGACGGGACAATCCCGTCCCGACCGGCTACCGTATCCCACATTTTCCCGATCGTTTTCGAATTGACAGGACAAAAACAGGACGGGACGGAAACAGGAAAAGAAAAACGGGATGCGAGATCAAAAACGATTTCACCTTTTTCCTGACCGAATTCACGGGGCAGATCAGGAAGAAATGCAACGTCGTCAACTCCTAGAGACGAGCACGTATATACGCGTTACGAAGCGATACAGATATATTTATATATAGTGTCTTTTAAAAATACATACATATATACATAACCAGCTGTACCTATTCATTCATATGCCTTGATGCAAAGTGTACCACATGAGTTATCTGTATTTGCTTCCGAGATCATCGGGACAAAAGGATAAATTGTATGACTGCACGATGGCAAAGTGCAGCAAATCATATATACACTGTATTATTATTTATGAAATGAAAAATACATGAGGTGCTCCTGTTGAATCGTCTGTAGGAGAAATGTCTGTTGCACAGTCATTTCTAATAGACCATTAAATGATTAAAACCGTGAACTTTCTCCACATAAATCAACTGAAATCTAACATTCAATAGCGAGTGTTCAGGGCTTTCTGGGGACCTTTCCATGGAATTCAGGGAGGATTCCGGCGGACGCCGGCGAGGGCCGCGACGACGCGGTGAGATCCGGCGACGGCAGGCGCGCGACGGAGTCATGGCAAGTGGCGGCTGGTCACACTGAAATGTCCGCACGCTGGCAGTTGTCCGTTCGTGCGCACGGTTCAAGAGATTTAGAAATTCTGACTTGAGTTGGTATACTTGGGTTCAGGAGAAAGAAATTTAGCAACTCTGCTCGAGCAAATTTTTTTTTAATCATTTTTAGGTATTTTGACGCTTCTTAGGTATAGCAATTCAATTTAGCGACTCTGCAGGAGATGCTCTTAATAGGTCTGCTGTTCTCAGTGAAGCACTGAACATAAGAGAGAACAGTATGCTACTTTTGTTTCATCTTAACATTGTCGGTATAAATGTCTTATATGACTGCAACACCGAGCTCGACTATTTTGATTCATGAACAATGGAAACTCCACCAATGCGCATCATCAAACACAGATAATGCGAGTAAAATTAGAGTCATGACATAACTAAGCCAATTACCAAAGATATAAACAACACCAATAATACTTGACCAGAGATTATTGCCCTTAACATACTACACATTGCGAGCAGAACAGATAGATACAGTACTGACCGTTTCTATCCATTTCCACCATGTCATTCAGTATCGCTATTTGTCTGCACCTGCCCCCAGATAATGCAACCTACATGGGCTATATGGCAATTGGCAAACCAAAAGTTCTTGTGTATGTTCCGTCCACAACCAGATTCTAAGAATTGCCCTGGGAACTGAAATATGCAGCGCTTGCAGAAAGGTAAGCGCATATGAATTGAACAAGACTTACACAGCTGAGGCATCAATAAGTTACAAAGGATATGACAAGTAAATTATGCGTCGCCATGTCTTTGCCTTCGGAGGCAAGGTTATCCCTGACTAGCCAGGGACTCGATCAGAAGCTGGTAGCCCTCAGGCACCCTGCTCTGAGTTTTTACACATGCGGCTAGGGCGGGCACGTCTGCTTTTACATCTAGGAAAACAGAGATCTGGAGGAGCAAATGAAAGTCAGATATCCGCTTCACAAATGGAAGGTGCTTCACACGGTCCAGGTGGCTTCTGAGTGCACCCATTCCTACAGGACTTCCACGGTTCTCTATAGGAAAGCCTACCGAGAGTGGACCCTGTATACATACAGAAAGCAGAGTATGGTTAGTACATATAATAGTTCGAGGACAAACCGTTAAGCTGTAAGCAATTAACACGAAACGAATACAGTAGAAAATATTGCCACAAGAATAATGAAGGTTTCCAATATTAATCTAGTGCATAATCATTAACCTAGACTTTTCAGGAATTATGGTAGAACGCAAAATAGCTGTTTCATTTGAGATGTAAATCACTATTTCTTGTACAAAAGTTAGGTGCAGATCTTAAGCAAGTATCACTACCACATTAAAACATAAACAACCAACAATCAGTCAATCAGGCATACTAAAGTGGAATAGCAGATATAGAAATTTAGAAAATATAAACAGTAAAAATAAGTTGTCATACAGATCACAGTAAACCAACAGATTCACCAGCAAAGTTTCCATTTTTTGGATCATTGGGCTGACCCATAAATCTCTCAAAATGAATAAAACCGCACCTACTCTAATTGAGCTAGAAGAGCAAATCAAATAATGTTGCCCAAAACTACCCATTGGGTAGTCACTTGATTTGGGTGTTAAGTCTTCAACCAATAAGGAACAATGAGTCAGCGATAATCAGGAGGCCAAAAGCTAAGCCTCAAAAAAGATATCTAGTCTGGAAACTGTCATGTAACTTGGATTAATTTTTGCATCTATCACCATGCCAGATATGTGCCAAACTGTAGTGTCCAACACTCCGATTCTAATAGGTGGATGATAAATGGGAATATACAACACTTAGCAAGAGAATATTTTTCTGTTTGATTACAATGTGAGAATTGGAGGCTTGAAGTTTGTTAGAAGATAAGAAAGTTATTAAAAAAATCATTCCAAATTGTCCGTGCTAGTAAATTTCAGATAATTTGGCACGGAATAGGGCCTAAGTTCTTAGACTTTGCTAAGTAAAACTTCCCAATAATACCTACAAAAAGCTCACTTGAATACAAAAATACATCTTTCCATGCAACAACATTAACATGAGCATTCTCTTTAGGTTGTACGAATGTAATCTAACAAAACGAAAAGTAGTTTGTGCACGTGTGTGCATTGTAATTGGACCCTTTTTATCTCTAAGCTTAATATAACATCACTCGGTTCTGCGTGTTCAAGAAAACAAAAGATTCACACGAGCCATCTTCTTAAACCTAATATTAGAGTCGTTAAGTAATTGATAAAAAAAATTCCAGTAACAAACAAGATGCTACTCAAGGAATAATAATCACATAAAATAGATAACAACAACTAAAAGGAAGCAAGCCAATTTCACAACTAGGTCACATTGGCATATTGCAACCTTTTCCTTTCTGGTTTCTAGATATCCGCTTCACAAATGGAAGGTGCTTCACACGGTCCAGGTGGCTTCTGAGTGCACCCATTCCTACAGGACTTCCACGGTTCTCTATAGGAAAGCCTACCGAGAGTGGACCCTGTATACATACAGAAAGCAGAGTATGGTTAGTACATATAATAGTTCGAGGACAAACCGTTAAGCTGTAAGCAATTAACACGAAACGAATACAGTAGAAAATATTGCCACAAGAATAATGAAGGTTTCCAATATTAATCTAGTGCATAATCATTAACCTAGACTTTTCAGGAATTATGGTAGAACGCAAAATAGCTGTTTCATTTGAGATGTAAATCACTATTTCTTGTACAAAAGTTAGGTGCAGATCTTAAGCAAGTATCACTACCACATTAAAACATAAACAACCAACAATCAGTCAATCAGGCATACTAAAGTGGAATAGCAGATATAGAAATTTAGAAAATATAAACAGTAAAAATAAGTTGTCATACAGATCACAGTAAACCAACAGATTCACCAGCAAAGTTTCCATTTTTTGGATCATTGGGCTGACCCATAAATCTCTCAAAATGAATAAAACCGCACCTACTCTAATTGAGCTAGAAGAGCAAATCAAATAATGTTGCCCAAAACTACCCATTGGGTAGTCACTTGATTTGGGTGTTAAGTCTTCAACCAATAAGGAACAATGAGTCAGCGATAATCAGGAGGCCAAAAGCTAAGCCTCAAAAAAGATATCTAGTCTGGAAACTGTCATGTAACTTGGATTAATTTTTGCATCTATCACCATGCCAGATATGTGCCAAACTGTAGTGTCCAACACTCCGATTCTAATAGGTGGATGATAAATGGGAATATACAACACTTAGCAAGAGAATATTTTTCTGTTTGATTACAATGTGAGAATTGGAGGCTTGAAGTTTGTTAGAAGATAAGAAAGTTATTAAAAAAATCATTCCAAATTGTCCGTGCTAGTAAATTTCAGATAATTTGGCACGGAATAGGGCCTAAGTTCTTAGACTTTGCTAAGTAAAACTTCCCAATAATACCTACAAAAAGCTCACTTGAATACAAAAATACATCTTTCCATGCAACAACATTAACATGAGCATTCTCTTTAGGTTGTACGAATGTAATCTAACAAAACGAAAAGTAGTTTGTGCACGTGTGTGCATTGTAATTGGACCCTTTTTATCTCTAAGCTTAATATAACATCACTCGGTTCTGCGTGTTCAAGAAAACAAAAGATTCACACGAGCCATCTTCTTAAACCTAATATTAGAGTCGTTAAGTAATTGATAAAAAAAATTCCAGTAACAAACAAGATGCTACTCAAGGAATAATAATCACATAAAATAGATAACAACAACTAAAAGGAAGCAAGCCAATTTCACAACTAGGTCACATTGGCATATTGCAACCTTTTCCTTTCTGGTTTCTTTGCACCGAAAGTGGGGAATCAAGCATTGGATAAAAAGTTAAGAACTTTAAGATTTTAGAGCCTTAGATCCCTTAAGATAGAGATTCTGACAGTTCCCATAAAAAGTATATTCACAGAATATTTGAGACAAAAGAAAAATGGTATAGTGGATTCTAGGTCACAGATTTTTTAAAAAAGGGTAGGAAAGTACGGAGGCAATCTCTACAGAAACACTAAAGCGGTAAAAAAAAACATTTGTCTTAGGGCTGTTAGCTGATACACCCTCGTACTTTCCTACCCTCCCCATCACCTCGCTGCATGGCAGAGACCACTCTCCAAAGTCTCTTCCTTACAGGAGAAAATCATTCAGCCCTGGGACTACCAGATGTGCTAACATCCATCTATGTCGAAAGAACAATACTATACACTGAAACTACAGATCTTTGACTTCACGAATCCCAACTTGTGAAGCCTAGCCCGGTTGTGTATTCAGAACGAAACTATGTCATTCCTGGACTCCTCCAAACAATGCAATGAGGTGACATACACTTGCAACAAAACAATGTAACTCTTCTCTAATGGCTAGGCTAATGTAACTTTGATCACACAGAAAGAAGAAATCATTGCAATAATAGTGTCAGTCTTTTCTTAATGAATATGTTTTGTCAATTCAACTATCACACAGAAAGATCTTATTTTTCCCATCAATGTAGTGTGGCACACTTACAATGAAAAACAAAGTTGTGTGACAAACACCAAGTTTCAATTCAAATTGGAAGCATGTATTATTTTGAATTTCACAAGACTATATCTCCGTTATTTTAAGGATGACCTTAGGGCAACATTTTTAGCTCAGAAATGAACTAAATGTTGACCAACATCGACAAAAAATCAAGAGAGCAGAATTTTAAGGGTATTCATCACAAAATGTCCAATCTGTACAAGTATACCTAAAATCTTTGAAGCAAACAACTTCTGATTTTATTCTTGAGTTGGCATATTTATTATTTACATGTAAGCCACGCTGCAGATCTATTATGTCCACTAACTAGCAAGTTCCAAGCCCAGATATCGTTCTTGTGTTTGTTTTAAATTTTTAAAGCTTGAACAAGAACAACACAACGTTTGGATCACCTAACCATCTAAACAAGCTGTGCGGTTCAACTTAATTATATGCAATCCCAAGCAAGACATAACATCAGAACTAAGTCATATTGCATCCTTCAGCTGGCCTTTTTTGTTTCTATATGCACTGAAAGAGGGGATCGTATATGCATAAAAATTCAGGGCATAAGAGCGTTACAAGTTAGGTCCTAAGATGAAGATTCCGATAAGTCCTTTCAAAAATAGATCCATAGAATATTTCAATAACATGCAAAGATATAGTGGATTCAAAGGCATAAGATCAATTTATTTTCTTGTAAAGTTTCTCTAAAATTATTCTTGCAAATCAAGAAATCCCTACAACACCGCTAAAGAGTTATTTAGATGACACACTCCCGTACAATTATACATTCCACCTCAGCACGCTGTAATCCTATTTCCTATAATCATATATTCTTATCATCTATAATTGTATCTTCCTCACAAGGGAATTCACTTTAGTTCTGGACCAGATGGCCTCTACTCCATTTTAAGCAAATACCAAATCATTTCTTAAAAGAGTAACAATAGCAATGATATACTAGTAAAAAAAACTGTAGCCTCTCCAAGCCCAACTTATGCATTTCACCTAGCTAAGTGGCATATTAGCACAGGTGGATAAGTCATAAAATAACACAAATCTCCAGCAACTGACAGAATCACCAATAAGAACTCTCATTTTCTTCTGTGTACAAGGTTGTGTCACTTTAAGTATCAAATAAAAAAAGACATTTTTCTTCCACCAATATGTCTGTCAAGTTATTCTCCAAAGAAAATTATATTTGCAGTCAACAACTCAACATTAATTCTAAGTTTCGACTGGAAAAAATGGGTTATTGTGAGTTAACTGACATATATATTGCAAAGGAAAAAAAACGGCATTCGTGTATAACAGAATTCAACCAGCTATAGACATATAATTGATGAAGGAGGATACCTGGTGATCGGAAATTTTGACGGGCACAAGGAAGAAGTCATTGTCCACCTCCATGGTATCCTTGCCCCCAGCCACCACCTCCTTCCGCATCTTTGAGAGGCGCGGATCATCATTGTCTCCAACCTCAGTTTCCAGAACCCCATCCTTAAAGAGCTTGACACAAATCTCACTCATCTGGAAGGCCTCAAAGTGCACATCTCCGGTGCCGTCGTCCCCCACCTCGAGCTTCACTATGGCGGTAACCCACTCCGGTATTCCACCCTCGGCCTGCAGCTGGGCAGCCTGCACGACCTCCCGGTTGGACATTGTATACTCCCCGGTCTCGCTGGCCTTCCGCCCCACGGCCTGCGTGAAGACGAGGCCGACCCGGCGCATCCCGAGCCCCTCGGCGATGGCATCTACGCGGGCCTCCTCGTTGGGATCCCGCATGAGCTGGACAACATCCTCAGAGCCCTGCTGCGGCGGCTCGTAGATGAAATCGACGAAGACCTCCTTGGTCTCGGCGTCGACGCTGCCGTAGAGGAAGCCGGCGCGCTTGCCGGCGCAGG